>PVJI01001633.1:21908-173253 GCA_004026765.1 Micronycteris hirsuta | reverse complement strand
CTCTACCTGTGATTCTCGCACCAGAGGAAAGCATGATCTTTAAAGAAAACGGTTCCTCAGTGTGACGTTGTGGCCACTACACCTTGGCCTCTCATAAAGGTCAGGGGTTGTCGAGGAAGGCAGTCGGAGGTGTAGAGTTTCATGTGAGATGTGCCTGGAAACTCGCTGCAGGCCACTGCGCTGGAGACCTGAACCCCGACATGAACACGAGGTTCTGGGCGCTGTCTTCCCCGCCACTTAGGGGACGGAGCGTCGGGGCTCGTTAGCCAGCAAGGTGCCCTTACGGCCAGTGGGGCGGGGGCGGCAGCGGGGCTTCCGGAAACTGAGTCCAGTCTGTGCGTGGGCGCCGCTGTCCCGAGAGGCTTTGCTGACCCCCGCACCACCCCAGGGCACCCTGGTGTCCTCCATCCTGGACAGTCCATGCCACACAGGACAGCGGGGTGGGTACTGGGCTCCGGGAGGGTTTCGTGTGGAGTTTGTGTAAGTGTTGCAGGGGCTCCATCCTCCTGACTGGCCTCTGCCATTTCGAGGAGGACATTGGGTCATCTTCTAAAGCGTGGAAAGAAATCACAGCACAGGAAGACGTGACGGTCCTCCACAGAGGCTTCGGGCCTCTGGACCGCCGCAGAACACGGCCAGCCAAAAGAGCTGGCAGCGCGTCCTTAGCCAGTGGATGATCACACTCAGTATCGTCCTTCATGGACAACATCTCAGCGTGCCTGCCACTGGGAGACGCTGCGAGCTGTGCCATCTGCCCCGCGTTACCTGTTTCCAGTTTGCAGTCTGAGTCTAAAGACGAGACGCAAACCAGCCAAGTCCGGATCTGGGACGTAGAACAAGAAAACTTGCTTCAACTCTCCAACTTTAATGCCATTAAAAAATTTAAAAAAGGTCAGAGAACTGTTCTAGATTAAAGGAGACTAAAGAGACGTGATAACCAATGGTGCCACGTGATCTGTGATTGAAACCCACGTTTGGACGGTGAAATTGTTAAGGACCAGCCATGGGACAGTTAGAGACTGTGTGTTAGGTGATATTATTGTGCCCGTGTCCAGTTGCATAAGTGTAACAGTGGTATTGTTCTGTGGGAGAACATCTTTGTTCTTCTGAATATGTGTTCGAGTATTTACGAATAAAGCGTCATAATGTCTGATACTTTTTTTTCAAATTACAAGAGAAAGTTTATTAAGAAATTCACGGAGGTAGTGGAAGGGAGCCGGCTGGGCTGCAAAGCTCAGGAAGTGAGTGGCAGAGGCAGATGGAGGGCCCTCGGAGCTCCGGGAGGGAACGGCAGAGGCAGTGCCTCGGGGGGAGGGAAGGGTGCTGGCGTGCTCTGGGGGGGGGGCCACGTTGAAATAAAGTTTCTGTTTCTGGGAGTTAGAATTACATTTTTTAACATTTTCTGGTTTTTTTATCATATTTTTTCAAATAATTGAAACTTACTTTTAAATAACCCACTAAAAAAGAAAGTGCATGTGCATATATGCAGCAGTGTCCGCTTATCTGCAGTTTTCAGTTACCCATGGTCAACTGTGTTTCAAAAATATTAAATGGAAAGTTCCAGAAATAAACAATTCATAAGTTTGAAATCGCATGCCATTCTGAGTAACGTGACGAAATCTAGCACCGTCCTTCTCTGTCCCACCTGGGACGTGACATCAACCTTTTGTGCCGTGAATCCGCGCTGTTTAAGCTACCTGCCTGTTAGTCACTCGGCAGCCAGCTCAGTTATCAGGTTGACTGTCGCCGTGTCGCGGTGCCTGTGTTCGGGTCACCCTCCCAGCAGCCCAGTGCTCTGTCACATGCCCGTGTCTTCCCCTCACGGCATCTCGTCACGTAGGATTGTAGCTTCTCACACCGTCACAGGAAAGGGGAACGTAGAACATAATAAGGTATTTTCAGACGGACCACAGTCACATAACTTATTATGGTATATTATTAAAATTACTGTATTTTATTGGTTATTGTTGTTAAACTCGTACTGTGCCTAATGTATAAATTACGTATCATATATATGGGAAAAAACATAGCGTATAAATTATAAATACAGGGTTTGGTACTGGTTTTCGGCACTCACTGGGGGTCCGGGAACGTATGCCCTGCAAATAAAGGGGGACTACTCTACGAGATAAGCAGACACTGCAGAATACTAGCTAAAACTGATAGCTTTTGAACTAAAGAATGTGAAAACATACTATGGTAGTATTTCAGCTTTTTGTTGGATTCGTTTTTTTCAGAATGAAAGTTGAGGGAGACAAGAGGGCAAGGGCCTTTGGATTCTTGGTACATTGCTCATTGGTCTTAGGGTCCCAGGGTTACTTTTTTCCGCTAGGAGAGCCAAGTTCCTCCAAAAGGAGTCCTTTCACGACCCCGAGAAGAAACGAGAGAACTATCGTGAGAGAGAGACTTGGGGCAGGTTTAGGGTATGATGTGGTCTGCTTGCGAGAGCTGGGCCTTTGCCGAGGAGGGTGTCGTGGCGTGGCTGGGCTCGCAGGGAGGAAGGACAGGCGGTAGGGGGCTCATGCTGCTGCTTGCTCCAGGGTTAGAAGGCAAGGCGCCGCTTAGTGTTGGCTAGTGGCTCTAGGCCTGGGCCCTTCAGGCCGGCACTGTAGCTCTGTCCAGAAGAAACTCGTCCAGGAACATAAGCCGGGGGGCTTCTCGGGTCCAACGCGGACCCCCTTTAGCACATGTTAGTGCCGCGAGATGCGGGCCCTGTGATGCTGAGAGGCTGGTTGGATTTATCCGGCTGACCTTCGTGACTGCACTTACAGTATTCTCTTCCTCATCATCATATTTATAACAATAACGTCCCGTCTATCGGGTACGTCATCTCCATCTAATTACTATAGAGACTCTGCACAAAAGTTTTATTTTGTTAATCTGTGAACAAACTGAAGCCCAGAAAGCTTAGGTGCCCCTGGATCATACAGCTTGTAAATGGCTGGTGAGCTGGGATGGGAAAGTATGTCTGTCTGGGTCAAAACTCCCAGCGAGGCAGGTCAGCAGATCGTGCTGCCCGCGGCAGCACACACTGGTGACTGTTTCTTCAGAGAAGTGTGCTGTCGAGGAGTCTTCCCTGGGGAGCGCCGCTCTTCCTTCCGATCTCTCCTGCCTTTGAGGAGAGCGTGACCTGCGCGGCCCGGCCTGCGTGTGAGCAGCGTCCGGGGTGTCAGGCGCCGATGGGCAGCACCAGCAGGTCGGGGGCTTGGACGCGGACAGTCAGGCGTCTGAGAGGTGCGGCGGTGCAGGCCCGTGCGGTACGGACAAACCGGGGTCAGAGGTGGGCGTGTGCGGGTGTGCACGTTCTCGATGTGCATGTGACGGTAACGCATGTCCATCGAGCAAAGACGAAACTCACTCGTAACCCTGAGACACAGGGTAACATTACCATTCTGCAGCGTCTCCTTCTAAACCGCTTCCTATGCGTATAAACAGGTACAGGCATATAAAATATGTAACAAAATGGGCTCTTTCTATACATTATCTGCTTTTTCACTTGATGGTATCTTGTGCATATCTTTCCAGAGAAAAAAATACAGACCTTATACCTATCACCTTACAGACTGCTTAAATTAGGGGTATATGATAATACCTCTCTTGTTAGACATTTAACTTGTTTTCAAGACCTCCCATGCTTTTGGAAGTGTCTGCTTCTGCACAAGAGGAAATTCTAGTATCATAAAATGTTAGTGCTTGCTAAAAAGGCTTTAGCAAAAATAGGAGTGAAACCAGCAAACTTCCAGGACAAAAATCAACTCCTGTTACTTCCCTGCAACCAGAGGAGGAAAAAGCACTAGGAAACTACAAGGCGTTATCCTGAGTAGTTACTCCCTTGATTGAAAGGGAATTGTTCTATCAAGAATCTTCAGATCCCACAAGCGTCTTCAGAGTCCCTGCTGAGTGCCCGACACCATGGCACTTGCAGTCAGCGCCACGTTTGCTGAGATGCGATTAATTCTCACAAAGTAAAATGACTGATGTAAGATCACACACATTATATGGTTAAGCTGTTTTGATCCAGCTGTGCCATCAGAATCTGAGAGGAGAGGAAACCCTACAGAGAGGAAACCCTCTGGTGGCCAGAGAAAGTTTCAAGGAAGAGACCGCACTTGACAATGAGTAGGAAATGAACAGCACTGGAGGGGAGAGACAGCTTGAGCAAAGGATAGAAGCAGAAGTGAGCATGACGTGTCTGTATTGTGCAATTTTTTATGAAACAATTTTTTAGAGAGATTAAACTGACAGGGGTATCCAGAATAGATTAAAAGGGAGAGTCCTATTCAGAAACGTAAACCAAGCCCTGGCTGGTGTGGCTCAGTGGATTGAGCGCAGGCCTTCGAACCAAAGGGTCACCGGTTCGATTCCCAGTCAGGGCACGTGCCTGGGTTGCAGGCCAGGTCCCCAGTGGGGGCCACGTGAGAAGCAACCACACATTGATGTTTCTCTCCCTCTCTATCTCCTTCCCTTCCCCTCTCTAAGAATAAATAAAATCTTTAAAAGAAAATAGATAAGTCATAGTTGACTCTAACTTTTTAAGACTGAGTGAGTGGCCCTGGCTGGTGTGGCTCAGTGGATTGAGCACCTGCCTGCAAACTGAAAGGTCATAGTTCGATTCCCAGTCAGAGCACATACCTGGGTTGCCAGCCAGGTCCCCAGTGGGGGGTGTGCGAGAGGCAACCAATCAGTGTTTCTCTCCCTCTCTTTCTCTCTTCCACCCTTCCCTCTCTCTAAAAATAATAAATTTTTTAAAATCTTAAAAAAAAAAAAAGACTAAGTGATTGAAGAGCGCCAGCACCGTGAACAGAGTGGAAAAGTGGCAGAGAAAGCTAGACTTGAAGGAGGGGCTGGAAATATGTCGGATCTGCGTCGATGATGGGACACAGAAGGGGACTCGATAGGCACCTGGGTGCTTACGAGGCTTCGCTTAGATGAGACGAAGACAGACGGCGAGAGCGATGTACACAGGCGACACCGTCGGTGTAGATATGGTGGCTGAGATCCTGGAGAGAAGGCCCTGAGAGGGTCTGTAGCAGTGCTTCCCAAACCGGAGCCGGGGTCCTGGTTCACGTGGAGCTGTGACTTTAACGGGCGCCGTGCTGTGTGCCGCGCTGGTGCTGGTGGCCGGGGAGTGGCGGGGATGCGCAAGAGGAGCAGGGAGCCGGTGTCTGTGGTCTGGCGTGAACCCAGCCACAGGAGAGCGAAGGAAGGGAGAGAAGCGCTTCACGGAGCCCGGCCCGTGTCTTTCCAGGCCCGCTGGAGAACACCTACCGTGACTTCTGGCTCATGGTGTGGGAGCAGAAAGTCCTGGTGATCGTCATGACCACTCGGTGAGCTCGCCCCTTTCCTCCCCGCCTCTCTGCCCCAACCCTGATGCCAAGCGTAGGTGACTCAGAAGAGGGATTTCGCTCTTAGAAACAAGGATGATTATGAAAGGCATGGCTGTGAGTTTGAGATGAAGCAGCTTTTTTTAGTTGACCCCAAGATAACACAAGGGGTGGTGGAGATTGATGGATCTAACTTCTCAGAGCTGTGATCCATGACCCTGGTGACCCTGTGCCACTTCCAGCCTGTTCCGAGGCCCTGGCCTCACCCGCTGAAGGAAGAGTTGGGAAACAGGGCAATTCACTTTCTATCTGGGCCGAGCTTCCAAGGGCAGCCGGCTTCCTGGCTCCGGAATGCCCAGTCCCCCTTTGCTCTCCCTTTCTCTGCTGCTTTGACCGTTTTCTGCTTCTTTAGGCAGGAGGCTCTTGATGAAAAGAGTATTTTTGAAATTTTGATCTACATACATACCAAAACTTCAGGAATTACTGTTTCATTAGTATTACCATTGTGATCATTATAACCTATTTCGGATGAGAACAAAAAAATTAATTAGAGTGTTAGCTCATTTCCCTTGTTCATGGCACTGTTGCAACAGCCTTTGATTTGGAGAGGAGGTCACGGAAGAAGTACCGTCTTGGAGTACTTTGCAGCCACTGAATTGCAGTGAGGTAGCCTTCAGGCCTTTGTACAAACCTCCTGCTGGTGTCCTGGGAGCTGTGCCTTTCTTACCCCTCTCTCACCCAAGGGCCCTTGTTGGGGGAGAGAGCGAACAGTGGCTGAGACACAAGGCAGAGAGTTCAGTCTGGCCCCCACATTTTCTCTGCTGCCTTTCTGTGTCTGCTCAGTATGTACCCAGATACGTGTGGGGTGCCCAGAGGGATCAGGAAGGGGCAAAATGACAGGCTGCGTACTCAGTAAATGTCTGCCAAGGGAGTGCATGCAGAAACTTGCTGTTACATCCGTTTAGAGGAAGGTTTTCTTCCTTTTCTGCCAGGAGGCAGGGGTATAAGAAGCATTTGCTGGGCGTGCAGCAGGGCCTGGGGAGGGCCGTGGGAAGGGTGGGGGGCTAACCTTGCTTTGTGTGTCCTCAGCTTCGAGGAGGGTGGCAGGAGGAAGTGTGGTCAGTACTGGCCTTTAGAAAGAGACTCTCGGATCCGATTTGGCTTCCTCACAGTGACCAATCTAGGTGTGGAGAACATGAACCATTATAAGAAAACGACGCTGGAAATTCATAACACAGAGGTAAATCCGGGTTTCTATTTTCTCACTTTTTGGAAGGTAAGGGAGAACTTTCAATGTGAAGAAAATCTCTAAAAGGAATAGGCAGGATTCCAGGGAGCTTATAAGTTACTTCAATTTTCTGGGCATAAGATGGGGATACTCAGTTCAGAGCCGATATAATTACATTGTCTTAACACAACAGAGACAATATTTAGGAACGAAACTGAGAAGTAGTCTAGGTCCTACAAATAGGAATTCTGCCCCTTCCAGACACTGAACCTTTCCTTTGGGTTTGTAGGGAAGCAGTTGTGGAGAAAGTTGGGGGTGGTAGGCAGGAATCTTGGTGGTAGGGATCCGAGGGCATTGAGAACTGGAAAAGCCAAAGGCAGGGGGACAGAAGCGACCTCACTAACCTCTGCTGCTTTTCCTACCCCAGGAGCGGCAGAAACGCCAGGTGACTCACTTCCAGTTCCTGAGCTGGCCGGATTACGGCGTCCCATCCTCAGCAGCCTCCCTCATTGACTTCTTGCGAGCCGTCCGGAGCCAGCAGAGGCTGGCCGTCAGCAGCCTGGGCACCGAGTGCAAGGGGCAGGGCCCTGAGCCGCCCATCGTGGTCCACTGCAGTGCGGGCATCGGCCGGACGGGTAATGATGCGCCCACCAGCCGTCAGAGCCTCGGAGGCAGTGTAGGCGGGGGCGGGGGGCGGGGTGGGGGGGGCGAGACCGAGCTCTTCCCTGCCAGACTGAGAGAATTTGATCCATTGGCGGTGAATTGCCATGAAAAATTCTGCCTCAGTGTCCCTTTGGTCACCCCAGTGCTGACCGTGTGTCCAGAACATACACTTCACAAGCCGAGTCCTCTGGGACCGATGCTTCCTACATCCCATCTGGCACGACCATACCCTGACCCCATCATTGTCACCCGGGGGTCCCGAGAGCTCAGCTGAGCTCTTGCTTCCTTCCCGTCCCCCTCCCTGGGGAGGTCCTCACGTCTGTGTTCTCCATTCTGGGTCCACTCAGCAACTTTGTCCTTCAGGGTATGTGCGTTGCAGGGACTGCTGGCATTTCTCATCAGAGAGCCTGTGGGAGAAGGTCCAGAGGAGCGGGTGTGCAGCAGGTCTCTGGGGGGGAAATTGTGGAGTCTGGAGACTAGGGCGCAGGTGTGGAAGTGCTGGTGTTCTGCCCGGGATTGCGCTTTCCCGCCTGTCCTTCGCATTCCCTCCAAATACGGGACTGGAGGCCTTCTCTTTCTCTGGCCTCCGACACTGCCCTCCGTCTCAAGTCCTGTTAGGCCTGAGGGCCCTCGCCCTTCAATTCAGTCGTCCTGTCCTGCCTGGTCATTTGGGAGAGGGCCGGGGAGAGGGAGGTAGGCTAGATACGACTGTTTCCTTCCTGCCTTCAGGGACCTTCTGCTCACTGGACATCTGCCTGGCACAGCTGGAGGAGCTCGGCACCCTGAACGTGTTCCAGACGGTGTCCCGCATGAGGACGCAGAGGGCCTTCAGCATCCAGACCCCTGAGCAGTACTACTTCTGCTACAAGGCAATCCTGGAGTTCGCAGAGCGGGAGGGCCTGGTGCCGCCCAGCCACGGCCTCCTGGCCCTGGAGGGTCAGTAACGGCCCCTGAGCCTCCCACCCGCCGGCCAGCCTTCTCCCTTAGACTGTCCTGGACACCGCTGAGCCCGCAGGTTGCCATCAGTGACACTGAAGCCATGGACCAGCCTCTTTCCCGCGTCTCCCGGTGCACGCAGAGCAGCCTTGCCCTCTGGCGAGACAGAGGTGGTGAGACTGGTACTAGGCAGGGCCGGCGACGGTGCTCTGAGTCCTAGCAGCTGCCATTGAACTGTGCCTTATTGTAACCAAATTGTGGCTATCAGTTTTTGCCAGGGGCTCCAAGCGAGGTAAGTGGGAAAGGAAACCCCCCGCCCCTTTCCCAGTGCCCTCTCCTTCCGGAGGTCTCCTTCCCAGCCCCTCCCTTCGCTAGGATTTGAAGAGGAGGTTTGGTGAGCATCCACCTTCCTTCCTAGAAAGCTTGACCAAGTTATATATCCTAGAGAACATCCCGAGTGCCAAGCACGTTTATCCCTAGAGTGTGTACTCCAGTCTTTCCTGTTACTCCGTGCGTGTGCGTGTGTGTGTGCACTTATGTGTATGGGTCCATATGTACGTGTGTATATAATATATTATTGTATGTGATAATATGGTTGTATTCTATAAACACATATACACAGAGTCACTCCTTTGTAGAAGTTCCTGGGGCTCCATGTCGCACTTCAGGTGTCGGGGCTTCTGTACCCTCCTGTTCATCCTGCACTGGCTGGGTCTGGGGGCTGTGTCCCCAGCTGTCAGATGGCAGAGTGGCGGAAGAGGACACGGCACACCCACTCCCCGCGTCCCTGCTCCGGGCCTCACCCCTGCACCGTGACTCCTCCCTCCGGGATGCTGTCTGTTGGAGCCAAGAACACTGGTTTGTGGTGACGCTGGTTTCGTTCGGCATGGATTGCCCTTACCTAATGGTTTTGCTCCGTTTACTTTGCTGATTTTGGTAGCAGACCTCCACTGTGATTTCAAACCCTCTCTTTCCTCTTCCTGTCCCTTGGGAATGGGAGCCTTGGAGTGGAGATGAACTCGCTGAGCAGCCGGAGGCGAGAGCAACTGGTACAATGCCTTAAAAGGAAAGAGAAAGAGCCCAAGTATGAGAAAGGAAGCTACTATGAGAATCCTTCCCTTTCAAGAATTAGCTTGGGGCCCCTTTTTCTTTTCCCAAAAGGTTCCTTTCCTTATGCAGCTTGGTCCTATCTACTCAGATGCCCATCTTTTTCTGCCTTGTGGCCTGATAGACCCCGGAGCTCCAGCTGGACAGATTCTGTGTCAATAAAACATTTCCGCTCCTGGTTGGGCAAGGCAGCGCCCTGCAGTTTCTGGCCCCGACGCCCCTTTCACCAAACCTGTTCCTGTCTGCTCCCAGCCCAATGTGCCAGGTGTGGAGTGGAGTCCCCGGTGCTCCACATTCCCAAGAAAACCCCAGAAACCCCTCAACCTTCCCCATCACAGACGAGGTTGGCACCTGATCAGACCTCAATAATTTTATACTGTAATAAGCTCTTGAATGTATATGTTCTTATTTTTACAATCTTTTCATTTTGTATTTAATGTCAATTGACTGAGTCAGATTCAGAAAATAATTGTAAATGTTCATATTCAATATCTTACACCAATAGTTTTGTATTTACATATAAATACACTGACGTGATCCAACCCTTTTAGCTTCATCAATGTAGTAGCAGTGGGGGCTGGGAAGGAGAGGAGGGAGTCTGGAGAGCTGGTCTGGGGGGTGGGGGGGAGGCAGGGAGAGACCCAGGTCTTTAGTATCTGAGACTCTCGGGTGTGACAGCCATCTGCCTTGCTTGTGGCCATGACCTTCGCTCTGGGCAGAAATGGGGAACCAGCACCAGCTGAGTGCTTGTGGGGTGCTACTCTCTATGCTTGGTGCCCCCACCCCCCACCCATTATCCTATTCAAACCTTACAGTACTCCAGTGAGAGATTATTCTCCCTTTATTCTACTTCTGTGTTGATGAGGAAGGTGAGGCCCAGAGGGCTGTAGTGATTGATTGGCTGTAAAACTAGAGCTGAAGTGGGTCCACTTCCAAAGCGTTTGGCCCCTTCACCACACTGCTCTCTCTCAAAGTCAGAGATAGTGGTTTTGTCTTTCGAAACTATAGGGGTTTTTTAATAGCCCTCTTTCAGAGTATAAACAGTTCTTAAAATTCCAGGTGATTGATCTTGAGTTCATGCTGCACGTAGTAGACCAGAAGGGTAACAGAGTTGTTGACGGGTTCTCCCATATAGGACCTCCTTGTGTAGGGTCATTAGGTCTGCAGAGCACTGAAAGGGTCATTCTTCCAGGGACACCCCGTACCTATGGGTACGCTGGGACCTTGAGTCACCTGCATCTCTCTCCTAGA
Source organism: Micronycteris hirsuta (assembly GCA_004026765.1). Taxonomy (NCBI): domain Eukaryota; kingdom Metazoa; phylum Chordata; class Mammalia; order Chiroptera; family Phyllostomidae; genus Micronycteris; species Micronycteris hirsuta. Next base: position 162,744 of record PVJI01001633.1, on the reverse strand, counting down.
ATGGAGCCACTCGCTTCATCCACAGAGGACCGACCACTCCCCACGCCACAGAGCTGCTCCCTATTGACAGCCTGCCCAGCTGGGACAGTTCTGGCATGGGGCGTACATGAATATTGGGGTGTTCTTAATCAAAGTGATAGCAGTTAACATTTACTGGATGTTTAGCTGGCCAGGTACCGCTTAAAGTGCTTTCTGTGTACTATTTCATTCACCCTCACAACAACCTTTTGAGGGGTAGATACTGGCAGAAGAGAAAAACTGAAGCACAGGAAAGTTAATTTGCCACTAAGCACCTGGACCACCCGCTGTTAAGGTTAACTCTTAGGTTCCCTCGAAGGATTTTTCCTGAGTTTCTGGCCTAAGAGCTGAAGTGCAGAGAAAATTAAGCCAGTCCTTTCCCTGGGTAATAATCCTTTATTCCCTTGGGGCGAGCAAGCGTAACTGCTGAACAGAGATACCTGAAGTCTGGGAGACCGGAGATGGCGGAGTCTGGGCGAGATGTGTAGGAGACAGGACTAAATGACACAAGCTCCGGAGGAGGTAAACTCGAGCTGTCATTTATTTGAAGAAGCTCTAACCCACTGCTCAGTAAATTCAGGGGCTCTGCGTCTCTTTGAACACCCGATGTTAGCAAGGTCATCATTTGCAAGAGCTCCAGAAAGATGCAGGCTCCTGGGTCCTGCCCGGGACGTGACACAGCGAGTGACAGGATGAGCCAGGTTTCGGAAGCGCTGTCTTTGTCCGTGGCTCGGACGCTGGGGAAAGTTAGCAAATTGATGTCATCTGAGTCTGAGAGAAAGGGATCAATAGCCCCATTGCCATAGTTCAGCTGTAGCTTTTACCATTGGGGAGATCATCGATACTCCAGTTTTAAAGGAGGTAAAGAAAGAGGAAGACATAGAAGAAGCCCCATATTTGTTTGGGAAATGAAGGCTTTCAGAGGCGATTTGGTGGACAAAGGAAGAGAGGGAGCCCACAGTCAGATGCTGGACTGTCCGATGGAGAACAGACGACGAAAGAGTGTCCAGGGGGGAGAGCGTCGTGGGCTGCCTCAGGCTTCTCCGTCCACTTCGATTGCTGTTTTTCACCAGCTTACACTCCCACTGCAATCGGCCCCCTCACCTGCTAGGATGGGACTCCTGAGGTGAAGGCTTACCCAGTGTCCTCAGTCTAGGAGGCCCACGATCTCCATGTCACCATCTGCAGATAAATGACAGAATGGGACTGGTTCTTGGGAAACTGGGCTATTTTAGCATCATGGCTTGAGGAAGATGGGACTCTTGCCCTTAAAGCCTCCCCATATCCAGGAATAACCAGTCACACATATGAAACCCACCAATCAGAGAACTCGAGGAAGGGGGGCCCCGTACAAAAGCTTTCCCAGAGTGACTGAGCTCTTTGTTAGTTCTGAGATCTCACCACTCAAGTCCTAGCTTCCTTTTGTAAAATACGGGGCTGCATTAGATGATCCTGCTGGAGGCCCTCCAAAGTGTGAATGTCTGCAGAGGAGCCATCAGGACCTTCAGGTGGGTCAGCTCCCACTTCCCTACATTCCCTACCCCTTTGGAAAACAGGTCAGGTATCCCCGTAACCCACAGACCATCCATCTTTCATGCTGCTCCATGTAGGGTAGATAAGGTGACGCAGAGCCCAGGAATGGAACGACTAAGCCCCCAGCCAGGATCACAGATTTGTCTCAGGTCTTACTCGGTACCCGCTCACCACTGTTAGCTTACCAAGGGCAGGAGCTAAAGCTCCCATCAGCTTTAGAACCAGATTTTTTCTTGGGAGGTATCTACCCTGTAGTTACCATCACAAAATAGTCCGGAAGACGGAGTGCTGTCCACCGCACTGCGAACAACAGAGAAGACGGGGCTTCACCCGCAGAAACCCGGCCTCCGCCTGCCGCGGTGCTGCGTCTCTCTGCCTGCCGCCGCAGCTTTTACAAAATCCTTCTGTGTCATCTGCACGCTGCGATTTTTAAAAAGATCTTCTTTGTTTATTTTTAAGAGAGAGGGAAAGGGAAGGAGAACGAGAGAGAAACATCCATTGGTTGCCTTCCATACCCACCCCGACCGGGGACCAAACCCACCACCTAGGCAGGTGCCCAGACCCAGAATTGAACCAGCAACCTTTTGTTTCGTGGGGAGTCGCCCAACCAACTGAGCCACCAGTCAGGACTACATGCTGTAGTCCTATATACTCATTTTTTTTTTTTCCTGCTAAGGCCAACATGGTCTAGGAGCAGTGATTTCTTGTCAGCACTTCAGGGTCCTGTGTTCCTGGCAGGACTGAAATGAAGATAAAAGTAGGAAAGCAAGACAGTGAGAAGGAGAGGAAAGATGGTCAGAGAGTGCACAGTGCCCTCCCCCACTCCAGGCTCACCTCCTCCCCCTCCCCCGCATCAGAGTCCAGTCTTCATGACCAGCCAGCCCTGCAGCTGAGCCTCGGTCAGGTGGTTCATCCTGGAGGGTCTCTCTTACCTTCTTGACCTTTACTGAAGCCCATCCGTGGCCAGCAGCCAGTAGATCTGAGAGGTCTGGTGTTCACGGCAGATCCTGCGCTGGGTATGTGAACTGAGGACTTAGTTTAGGCGGCAGCTAGGATCCTTGGAAGTGTTGGAGAACGGAAGAGTGAGGAGGGCAATAAGAGAGGGGACGCTTCGGCGCCACAAACACTTAGGGGAGGATGAAGAAAAGCCTGTGAAAGATTTTGATTAATTGAGGTAACCAAGGACGAGGCCAGGATGTTTTCTCACAGATGTGAGTGGTGGGGAGTGGCTGGGATGCGTGAACAAAACCCAGAACTGTAGTTTTACCAGTCTCCTGGCGGAGGCTGAGGGGTGGCTAACGGAGGAGGCGTGAACGGGTAAAGGAATGGAGACAGCAACGCGGGCTGTTTCTGCTTCAGCCAAAGCAAGGGCCACCTTTCTTTCACATATTAGGCCTCTGATTAAGGAAACTGCTGTTTAAAAAAAAATTTTTTTTAATTAAAGAAGATAAAGCCTTGGCTGCATGGCTCATTTGGTTGGAGCATTGTTCTGTGAACTGAAAGGTTGCTGGTTCAATTCCCAGTCAGGGCACATGCCTAGGCTGTGGGCTTGATCCATGTTACACTCTCCTCCCCCCTTCCTCCTCTTTCTAAAATCAATACATAAACTTTTTTTTTTTTTTTTAAGATTTTATTTATTTATTTTTAGACAGAAGGGAAGGGAGGGAGAAAGAGAGGGAGAGAAACACCAACGTGTGGTTGCATCTCACATGGTCCCTCTGGGGACCTGGCCCGCAACCCAGGCATGTGCCCTGACTGGGAATCGAACCGGGACCCTTTGTTTCACAGCCTGCGCTCAATCCACTGAGCTACACCGGCCAGGGCTCAATACATAAACTTTTTAAAAAGATTAAAAAACACAACTGATACGCAAAAGGAAACACTTTAAAAACAAAGGTAACTTTACCTATTTTCTAGATTTGGGCTGGACGTGACCCAAATCTCTGCTCAGGGTAAACTGATGCTCAGTGAGGAGAAGGCATTTCGAGGCGGTGCAAAGCAGTCTTAACGCCCACGGGAAGATTCCAGGCCTCTAGAGCCGCCCGGAAGTCAGAAGTGTGGAATCTGTACATCCTAAACCAACTGGTTCCCAGAGAAACAGAGTTTCTTCATACGGTGGGATTGTTGGATCTTCCGTGTGTGTCCGGCTTCCTCTTAGACCAAAGCATCGGGGTGGGACTTTGCATTTGCATGGCCAGGAGACACGGGGGTAGCAGTTAAGGAAGCCTGAGAACACCCCACTAAATGATAGGCATACTTTGCTTTTAGTCATGCCCCCGCCTGCAGTAGGTGTTCTTATTCTTAGCTTACAGATAAGAAAGTCAAAAGGGTAAATAAATGACCTGTCAAAGACCTCAGCTAGGTAGTGGCTAAGCTGAGATTATGAACAGTAACTTGAGCTTGCCCCTGGAATCCAGGGCGCTTAGGGTTGGGGTGGGGAGCAAGCCTCAGATGCCCCTCACCTGGATATTCCCGAATTGGCAACAGCTGATCTATAGCTGGCAGAGGGTCCGTCAGCAGGGTACTGACACTGACATCTTTCTGACAGTTGTTGCAAATGGAGACGGGGTCCAGGCTTTTGGCGGTCACCAACAGAGAATTAAACGGACCACACAAAGATAAGCAAAGCAGTCAATAGAAAGTTTCCAGCATCATAACTGATAAATCCTCTAAGAACAGGAGAAAACCTAAAACCAGGAACACCCACCAGAGCCAATACTGACCATTAAAATATCCAGGGAGCCCTGGCTGGTGTGGCTCAGTGGATGGAGCGCGGGCTGGGAACCAAAGGGTCCCAGTTCAATTCCCAGTCAGGGCACATGCCTGGGTTGCGGGCCAGGTCCCCAGTGAGGGCCATGTGAGTGGCAACCATACACTGATGTTTCTCTCCCTCTTTCTCCCTCCCTCCCCCTCTCTCTAAAAATAAATAAAATCTAAAAATATATATATGTATATATCCAGGATAACCTGACAGTCAGGATCCACTTAATTAGAGAGAAACCAACTCCTGAAAGGGCCCCAACTTCCTGTAACTCAAGTGGTGAGGCAGAAAGACAGGAAAAGCCCAGTCCAGTTAAAGAGGAGTGTCACGATCTGTTGTGTTTACAGTTTTAACGTACTAAACCGAGATAAAGAACCACTTGGCAGAAAGCACATTATTGCAATATGTATGCTAGTGATCATCTCAAAAGTTCCCAATTCTGCCCTGGCTGGTGTAGCTCAGTGGATTGAGCGCGGGCTGGGAACCAGAGAGTCCCGGTTCGATTCCCCGTCAGGGCACATGCCTGGGTTGCGGGCCGGGTCCCCAGTGAGGGCCATGTGAGAGGCAACCACACATTGCTGTTTCTCTCCTTCTCTGTCTCCCTCCCTTCCTCTCTCTAAAATAAATAATAAAAATATATATATATTTAAAAAAAAAAAAAAGTTCCCAATTCTTTTCTTTGCTCCTAGTAGCTAATCCCTTCCCTACTTCCAGCCCTTGCTTAATCGTCAGGAGATAAGAGAAAAAGGAAAAGAGGGATAGGGACTCCAATCATACAAAAAGTATCAAGAATTGGATTTTACCAGCCCTGGCTGGTGTGGCTCAGTGGATTGAGCGCTGGCCTGCAAACTGAAAGGGTGCAGGTTCAATTCCCAGTCAGGGCACATGCCTGTATTGCAGGCCAATGTTTCTCTCTTTCTCCCTCTCTTCCCCTCTCTCTAGGAATAAATAAATAAAAATCTTTAAAAAATAAGAATTGGATTTTACCAATTAAGAATTATGTGCAGAAACACAGTCATAACAAAAGCTACACTAAAATACCTAATTCCAAGGTAAACACATATCTTACAAATTCCAAAGTCAAAATCATCCCAATTCAAAAATCCTCATTTCTTCCAGGAACCAAAGGGATAGTAGCTTCAGCCTTGGTTCTTGGCGTGAGTGTCCCAGGATACAGGAGCGGGCCATCTCTGGCCAAGGAATGGCTCTCTTCCATAGAACAGTTACAGGCTTGATAGGTATTTGACTTAAGCTCCTACACATAGAATGTCCCGCAGTCCTCAATTGCCCACTTGCGGAAGGAAATGACAGTGTTAATTATTACCAGGATGCTGACTGGTGACAGCAGCAGTGTTTCAGGATTTCCTGTCTCCTGCCTTGAAGTCACTGAAGTGCAGGGCCTAACTGTGTCTGTCAGTCCTACCACAGGCACCCTAAGGAACTGTGAGCCCTTCTGTGATTGAGGGTGAGTGGGTGTGGATGTGAGATGCCTGTGAGACACGGGGTGTCTGAAGGAGTACATGTGGGCTGGAGAAGACACACGTGTGTATGTACTTGGATGACAAATCTTGCTTCAAGGAGAGTATTTTTGGAAAGGCTAGCCATCATTTAGAAGCCCCAACCTAGATCCTAGGCCTTAGTGTGTAAGGAGACAGCACGTGGGGGCGGGGGTGGGTGTTGGAAGCTCAGACTTGGGGCCCAGTCTTGCTTTGGCTACTTGGGCAAGTCACCCGACTCCTCTGATCCTTGGTTTGCTCGACTACAAAATGGGGTAGTAATCCCTAACACACAGAGGCGGCTTCCTGGGGATCAGAACCCGGCTTCTCCATGTGACTTCTCCAGAGAAGGCCCTCACCAGATCCATTCACCGGTTCGTCCTCACTGATAGGGTAGAGGAAAGAAAGGTGGGCAGGTGCAACCTTAAGTGCAGCTGGAAAGCAAATGTTGCCAAATCAAATACTTTCCCAAAGAGTCTTCGACTTGCTGTGTTCTGCAGACGTTGACATACTGAGTCAGAAGCAATCCTTAGACCCCTTCCCAGCGGCCCCTTGTGCTGACCGCTCTGGACAGTTAGAACAGTTGTACTAGAGGTGCTCAGTCTGGGGGCGGGGGGGGGGGGTTCTGGAGGGGGTTTCCACCAGGGTGGGGCCTTTAGGAAGGGAGGGGGTATCAGTGGAGCCTGGTTCTCCGGAGCGGGATTAACTACTCTAGCAGTAAATTCTCCGTAAATAATTTCATCCGGAGTATACCATGTACACACGCTTGGAGCCAAACGATTGGGCCTTTGGCCTGCAGAGAAGTTCAGAACCTCACAGGGTGTATTAAATAGCATTACATTTGATCTTCATAACAGGGCAAGGGTTGCTATAGTATCCTCTGGTACAGGATGGGAAGACAATCCACGGATCATAGGAGACTGAGTGGGGTCTATGGGATGCAACTTTTGGACTAATTTTCTCTCTGCTCTACCACTGCGCCTCACCGCGCATCCATGCAGCTATGTTATGCCTTCATCCAGGCCACAGCTTACGGGGAAAGGGAGCGGGAGTCTGAGGTGGGGCTTCGTATATCAGGTGATCTGTGGTCTGATACAGTCAACCTTGGTCCTCACCCTAGGGACCCCCAATTCTGAGAGTAACTCTCACCCTCCTTGGCCCTGCCAGTTCCTGAACCTCCCACTGAACACAGTCTTTATCTCCTGGGCTTCCCCCACCACACTCACACCCTTACCCTCAAACATTCTGTCAACCCAGCTACTGCCCCGATTCCAGCCCCCACCACAACCGTATGGACCCCCTTCCCTTCCCGTATCAGTATTCCGATCTGCGCTCCTTAGTGTCAAGCTTCCTTTCCCATCGGACCTTCCCGGACCCCTGGGCACTGAATGAGGGAATGGTCCTTAGCGCCTTTCTACTCCAACTGCCACCCCTCATTTCACTGGGCGGAAACAGGCCCACAGAGAGGAAGGGGCTGCCTGAGGATGTACCACCAGTCACTGGCTCTGCAAAATCTAGAACCCGCGTTACTGAACCACTAACCTCAAGCTCCTCTCCCTCTTCACACAGGAGGCCGCTGACTCCATTTCCTTCATTACTCACACTGAATCAGTCACTCAGTTCCCTTAAGGCTTTCTCAAACTCCTCTGTCTTCATTCTTGCTTACCTGTTGCCACTACCCTGGTTAAGTCCTGATCACATCCTAGCTGAACTGTTGGGGCAGACCAGCTGGCAGCAGGCCCCCATTCTGCTCAAAGGACCCTGAGGCCATCACATTCTTCACATTTCCTGGGGACCTCCATCAGTGGTCTTCCTTCCTTCCTGTGTGCTCTGGCCTCAGGCTTAGCTCTGTTGAGCACAAGCATGCGAGTTAGCCTCGCCCTGCAGAAACTCTTCTTGGTTGAAAGGGACGGCAAACATTGCAAATGATTCGAGGAAGAATCTGAGTCAGAGCTTTGACTTGAGGGCTGCGTAAAAGTGGGAACGGCTTTCTGGACTGGGTGGTTGGGAGAGAGCAAAAGAAACCTCTTGGTTTTCCCCATCTGCCTCTGCCACCAGAAGATGTACCTGTGCAGTCACCAAACCCAGTATTACAACTATCTTTGTGCCCTCACCTTGCTACCTGGAGGTGTCACTCAGTAACCCACCCTCAGAACCCATCCAGGTGCTGGGCTGGAATGTTGAGTATCTAAAACCATAGTTCTGGGCCTGTGGTCCTAGGACCATCGTGCCTGCCCATTCTTTTGTGCAATTTTAAGAATTTTAACCAGGTAGTAAAATATTCTGCCGTTCAATCTTTCCTACCCCGGTTTTCATGACTACAGCCACACTTGCAGGTCCTTACCAATGTGTTGCATTTACTTCTTTGTGCCCTTTGTTGAAAACGACTTACCCCTCCATTTCTACCTGATGAAATCGTTTAAGACCCAACTTAAATTCCACCTCCTCCATGACTTCCCTAGTTTTCTTCAGCTAGAATCTACCTGCTCGGAGCACCTATGAATATCTATCTATAAATCTCTGCCTTGCTTTAGCTCTTTCTGTGGCATCTCCTCGGCTGGGTCTGTAGCCCCTGGAGGGTACGGATCGCACATTTCACCCATTCTTTAAAACCCCACTCCGCGGCAAGTGCGGTAGGAATGTGTTTGCCTAACCCGTGGTAGGTGTTCAGACAAGCGCCTGTTGCCTGGAACGCAGGACTTCCCGCTTACACAGCTCTTTTAGGCAGGCGCCTAACAGAACGGGCGGGACACGGTTAAGTTACACAGCCGGGAGAGTGGGGACATTCCGGCCAGTCCCCAGATTGTGTCTATCGCCTCCCCTACCCAGTTTCAAATGGGGTGCGTCTGCGAAGGAAATGGGGCTGGGCCCCACCAGCTCCTCCTCCCAGCCATCCCGCGGATCTAGTCCCAGCCTCCCTCCAGCCCAAGGGTCTCAAGAAATTCGAGGCGGCAGTGCTGCAAAGAAAGAGGCCTCCGCCACAGAAGCGCCTCCCACGCGCAGCTAGTTTATCTATTTATATTTTTTTGGAGGGAGGGGCGTTCAGTGAAGACAAGAGGTGGGGCGAACGGGGGAGGCGGGCCGAGGGTGATTGACGCGAGCGCCGGGGAGCCAATGGCCCGTGGGGGGCGTTCTCCCCATTCAAGACTCCCCGCCTGGCTCGCAGGGTATGTTAAACAGCTGTTTTTAATTTGGTCTCCCCAGTCTCAGGCGTTTAGGGGCTAGTTCGCCGGCGGGTCGCTTTGGCCGGTCCGCCAAGGGGCAGGCGCCGTGGGCCGTGGGACGGAACTGGGGGAAGTCTTGAGGTCCGAGGGAGGCGAGGGGCAGGCCAGGAAGGAGAGCTGTTAGCACCGCCCGCCCGCCAGTCTGTGTTTCCTAGCCAGGCCGGACTCGTGGGGAGGGGTCAGCCCATCAGGGGTCGCCAGCACGCCGGCGTGCTGCCTAGTTTAGTACACCGAGATGGTTTTGGTAGGTTGCGGCGGGGGCCTGGGTAAGTGCGGGCAGGAAGGGATCGCCCTCGTTCCTGGAAAGCCTTAAAAATTATTATAAAGATAAAAGGAGAGATTCCGCGCTCTGGCTGGAGCCGGGTCCGGGCTCGGCAGGGGGCGGCGGCCTGGGCCCTCGGAGCGGGAAAGCTGGAGTTTTGCTAGCGAGCCGGGGCCCCGCGGCTTCCCCCGCTAACCACGCGGGGAGAGTGCGGCAAGCCGTCCCGAGGGTTTCGATTCTGTACGCAAACTGTTGGAGGGGCAGTGGGCGCGCTCCGGCGAGGCGCGGGCGCCGCGGGCTCGCGGTTGTTATGGACTCGGGGGCGGAGGCAACGCGGGCCCGGCGGGAGGGGCGGCCGGGGGCGAGGAGCCCACAGGAAGGAGACCCCGACGCCGGTTAGGCGCTCTAAACTCTCGAGCCGTGGCAGTGGAACCGGCATTCGGCGCCGGAACCCGCCAGGGCACGAGCCCGCGTCACCTCGGCCAGTGGCTGTGGGGACCTCCAATAACTCCGCGGCTTCCACCGGTGCTCCTGCAGATCCCGCAAACAAGGAGCTGCTTCCTTCCCCGCCCACCCCAAGGCGGTGGCCGAGGGGGCGGGGCGCGGCGTGTGAGCGCACCCACGAGGGGGTAGCCTGAAAGGAGCAGTGAAGGTCGGAAACTGGGAAAACAGTATCCACGCTCAGACTCGGGAAAAGGAAATGCATCAGCGGGCGGGGAGGGGCGCGGGGAACGCGCCTGTCAGTCGGGATGGCGGCCGCCCGCCGGTAGGCGGGGCACCGGTGCGAACCGCCGTCGCCGGGTGGAGCGCCTCCTGGAGAGGAGGCGCGGGGGCCGGGCCCACGGAGCGCTCCGCCGCTCCTGCCTCCACTCCTGGGCCTGGCTTGTTTACTATCTACTCCGACGACTGCCTGCGCCCCCAGCGCGGTGCGGTGGGGAGCTGGGGGCAGGGCCTTCTCCTCCCTTCCACCCACACCTGGCTCCTCCCAAGGGCCCGCCTTCTCTTGGCCGGGCGAGACTCCCTTTTTCCTTCTCCGTTTTGGATTGGATGACCTTCTCCTGAGCTCCGCCTCTCGGACGCTGGGCTGGAGTTTAAGTTCTAGAAAAATTTTTTTTTCTCGTGTAGGGCGGGGGATGGATTCCTGTGGCCTACGCGAGCGCAAAGTCCCGCCCCTACTTCTGATTGGCGAGGCATAGCCCCGCCCCTCGCGTAAGGAGCCGGGAGGGCAAAGTCCACCCCTCCTCTCCGCCCCCTTGCCTGGGTAGTGTTCGCGCTCCGCACATGGGTGAGGCTCACACTGCTCCTTAGAACTGTCTCCCGCCCGGAAGTTCCGGGTTTAGAGCCTTTGGCTAGGCGGGGCGGGAAGAGCCGAGGAAACACAATGATTGATGACTCCAAGGCTCGGGATCTGGTAGCCTTCGCGATGAAATTAGGGGTTGATGCTGTGGAGTGGATTTGGGGGGCTTAGCTCTGGGGGCCCTGCAGGGGTTAAGAGGAGGAAGTGGGATCTGCCTTTCCGGGCCAAGTACTAAAGTTCTGAACCTGTGACCTGGCTATATTCCTGCGCCCCTTGACTTCCCTAAGATCGACCTGAGCTTAAACTTCAGGACGCTGCGGCGGCTGACAGTGTGTTTTCTTTCCAGCGTAAGGCAGCCGCTGTCCTTAATTATGTTTGTCTAAAACTCTAAGCAACCTAGAATTGGCCTGGATGCAGAGAAGTCGGGGTTGGCTGAATCCTGCTTGGGTTCGAAGTGGTTGTTGATGTCAGGTGAGAGCTCAGTTGGCACGCAGTCCGAGGTGCCGGGTCAATTCAGAGTTAACTGTAGCCCTCAGTTCTGCAGAAGTGCCGCTTCTTTGAAACTTCCTAAGGGTTTGCCCCGGGGTGCGCTTTCCTAGGTATAACTTATTTTAGAGCTCTGTACTGGGGCAGGGCTTGGCTCTTGGTGAGGCTGCTCCCATTTGTGTGCTGCTCCTGGGGTTCACACTTAAGCTGCCTTGTCCTTGCAACTCGAAGCCATCCTTAGAGTCAGGCCCACCTGTTGCCAGTGCTCATTCCTTGCCATCTTCGCCTGATTGCTTAGGGAGGACACGTTAGGACTTAGGTTCTCTGGGGTCTGCCACTAGTGGAGTGGGCTCTCATGGAGTAGCCTTTTTGCTGGAGAAAGTGGGAAAACTCTAATCCCGCCCCTTCCTCTCCTAACGCTCAGAGAACACCCTCCAAAGCAAGGCCAGCATGAGTTCTCCACCTTATTTGGTGAATAAATAAAAGCAACCTATGCACTTCAAGCACTTTGTGTGTTTGAAGCACCATAACCGACAAAGAGCGAGCCTAGGAACTGCCATTAACCCCTGTTGTCCATGGAGGTGAACAGGCATTTTTACAATGGTTTGCCCCCGACGCTAATTTTTATCCTTTTTCTGAAGTTTGAGTGAAGGTTTATTTATGCCCTGGCCTGTTTGGCCTACTTCCTCAGTTCTTCCAGTCTGGGGATGCCACTGGATTTAACCTGGAGATCACTCTCTGCCTTCTGGAGGCTTGCCAGGGCCCGTGGCTGTTAGGACCCAGGCTTCATGTTTATTATCTCCGCTCTTTTAAGACTGCTTGGTCAGGTTTTGGGAGTGTAGGTGTTATAAATGTGCTGCGGGTTGGCAGCCCCTGGGGCTACTTCTCGGCTTTGGTCTCCAGTCCTTAATTCTGCACCCTACTTATTGAAAGGAGTTGTCGGCTGCTAGGGATATCTGTTTAGGACGAGGCAGCGAGCAGAAGTGTAAACTGTAAAATGAGAACAGGATAGGAGGGATGAGGGGCTTTTTCCTTTTCGCTTTTTCTGTAAGGGGGGAGGGGTCGCCCAAGGTGGTAATACTACTGTCTCTCACCCTTCAAATCCCAGGAATAGGACCTCTGCTATGGAGCTTCGCAGCACCTCCTGTTTCGGGCCCAGGAACTCTGCGATCAGTCTCTAGTGTAAACATTCCACAAAAGGACTGCTAGGGTTCAGCCTCCTCGCGCGGGGCGGAGTCAGCTCCTTCCTAGACGGGCGTCCTGGCCAATGGGGCTTCTACCGGGCATGAGCTATCCAATTCAATGGTTGGGGGCGGGGCCTGTCCCGGCAGTGTGGTCAGAGGAGGCTGTCTCACGGACATTTTACTCCACTTCGGTTACTTACCTTCCTAGGGCAGTGGGAGAGACAGAGGTAGCCGTCCAATGCAATGATCAGCGAGGGTGAGAGCTGACTTGTGGGCCTGTGGCTGAGACGGCACGGGGCGTGATACGGGGAGTCCTCCAATGATGTGAAGAGCTTTTCTGCTTCCTCCAATAGTGTTGCGGCTTGGGGGTGGGATTCAGCAGTTCACCTCCAATAGGCGGGGTTGAACTCGGGAAGCTCCCCGCCAATAGAGGAGTGGAGAAGGTGAGCAGCTCCCCCTCCTTGCCAAGGGGTAAGGGGCGGGCAGATGCAGCGATTGGCTGAACCTTTGACAGGCAGATTATGCAGCCTGTGGCAGAACGAAGTTCAGTCTTTCCTTTGCTGGGCGGGCCGGCGGAGTGGGCGGGATTTCCCGGGTAACAGAGAAGCGGCCGCGGCGGTAGAGGCGGCGGAGACGGTTTCTCCATCTTCCCCCCCTCCCCTTCCCCCCTCAGAGTTTCCCTCCCTCCCTCCTTCCTAGTCTGGGCATCGGGGTCTGTGACCGCATCGTTAGCGGAAAGGAGCCTGCCAGTCCTCTTCAGCGGGCCTATGCTAGCGCTGTTCGCGGGGCCTCCCTGCTGAGCCCGAGGCTCACGCTGAGACGGACACGCAGTAAGGAGCGGCCGAAGCAGCTTTGCGGTGAGAGCACGCCGGGTCGGGGAGCCAGGTGGCGGGTAACGCGGGAGTCGAGGGCGTGTATTTTTAAGGGGGGGCACTGACCTCCTCGGCTTCCCGTAGAGCCGGCGGGCGGGAGGTGTGTGGATGTGTGAGGGGGGTGGGGGGCGGAGCGGGCTGGCTCCGTGCGGGAGGGGGAGGAGAGCGTAGTCCCGGTGCGCGCGGAGAGGGCGGGCTCTCGCCGCTGCTGGGGGGTGGGGTTCAGCGCGCGCTTGCGATTGTGGAGAAAGGGGCGGGGCTGGCCCTCTCCGGAGTGCTGTCTGTGGGTGACCCCTCCCGTCCTCCAGGGGTGGGCGGGGCCTCGGCTGGCTGCCGTGCGCGGGTCTGCTCGGGGTGTGGGACGGGAGGGTGGTCTCCCGCGAGTGGCTTCGGAGCGTGGCGGGGAGGGGGTATGAAGTCCGCCTTCCTCCTCTTTCTCGGGATCGGGTTGGCCGGAGGGGCAGTGCGGAGCGGTGATGCCACGCCCCCTGGCCATCCTTCCCCTCCCCCTGGTTTCCGCCTCCTTGGCCAGTGAGGCGGGGCTCGGAAAAGCCCGCTGTCGGTTCTGGCTGGGAGTCGCGCCTAGATTTGCCCCGCCCTCTGTCTCCGGGAGGTGGAGGGCCCGGCTGACCCGAGGAGTGGTGATGTTAGGACCTACTGTTGCAGCTCCGCCTTGCCTTTTCCCTGGGCACGAGGGTCCGGTCCTGGAGCTGTTTCTGCCTTGGTCGTTGCAACGGGCATGGAACCGTGCAGTTTGGAGAGTGGGAGCATGGTCGTCGCCACTCTCTTGGTTGTAATTTTTGTGGTGAAGTACGCAAGTTCTTTTGGTTGAAGTTTGAGGTCAAATGCTGCTTGTGCTGTGACCCTGGTGAGGGGAGGTACCCTGAGAGAGTCCTCGGAGACTAGAAATGTGGCCAAGGACAACCTTTTCTGGAGTTCCCTTTATGTTCGGTTAACGTGGTTCTAAGGGGCGGGCCTTCCTTTGGGCCAATGGAGTGGTGGGTAGACTTAGCCGCAGTTTCAGTGCCTTCGGACTTCAAACGCGCCGTGAACGGGCTGTGAGCGCCTGCTCCTCACGGGCTCATATTTAGAAAAAGAAGGGCTGGACTTATTTTATATTGAAATGATCAGTTTGCTAAGAATGGTGATTTATCTTAAAACTCATACTCTGTGTAAAACACTCTGGTTTCTTCAACCCTTGAATTTTTTAATGTTTTATACAGCTCACTCTGTATAAGCTTAATTTCACCAAGAAGTTGCAAGTAAGTAGCTATAGGTGTTCTTGAAAAGTCTTCTGGTTGTATGTGATTCAGTTAGAACATACAGACCACTTGCTATTTATAATCTATAGAATATAATGTTCTTGACTTGCTTTATTAAAAGTGGGGTAAAGGTGAGGACATCGTTCTTTATGAGATGTAGAGTGCTTATTGGGGATTTGCCTTAGGACATTTCAGGTTTAATGAACCGTTTTGGGATTTTTTCCTCTGATTTGATATTCTCTTAAGAGAAATTGTTTTTGATAGTTTTCGTGAGAAAATAAATATTGAATGAATACGTTTCTTACATCTGAGCAAGCCCTCTGGCTGATTGTCTAACTGAAGTTATGTTCTAGATCTGTGCTCTGCTCAGTTGGGACTGAGAGCTTGGTACCCTGTGCTGGACACATGTGGAGAGTGAGTCCCACCTTATCAGCTAAGGAAACAGGGGCAACAGTGGCTTTTTAGTTTGATTAATGGTGGCTGTGATGTAATTGGTACGGAGACTGAAAACCCGGGTGTTTTTCCTGATGCTACAAACTGACAAAAGATAGCGAAGGTAGTGGAGCATTTACCACTCAGGAGAGTTTGATCAACGCATCGTTGTTTCCACTGTTTGCAGTGCTGTGTGCTGAGACTTGGAAGATCTAATTCTTGCCCCAGAGAACATGTTGCCTGCTGGTGTGGCAGGTCACATGTCCCTACATAGGCTTTAAGAATTCAAATAAGAACCTCGATATACTGTCCTAGGGAACTTTTTTCTTTTAAGATTTTATTTTTATTTATTTATTTTTAGACAGGGGGGAAGGGAGAGAGAAAGAGAGGGAGAGAAACATCAATGTGTGGTTGCCTTTCATGGGCTTCTAGTGGGGACCTAGCCTGCAGCCTAGGCATGTGCCCTGAACGGGACTAGAACCAGTGACCCTTTGGTTCACAGCTGGCACTCAATCCACTGCCCTACACCAGCCAGGGCAGAAACTTTTTTTTTAATTACTTTATTGTTCTTCAATTACAGTTGTCTGCATTTTCTCCCCTCCCTCCACCCCATCCAACCCCACCTCCCTCGCTTCCACCCTTCCCCTTAGTTTTGTCCATGTGTCCTTCATAGTGGTTCCTGAAAACCCGCCTCCCCAAAATTCCCTCCCCCCTCCCCTCTGGCTATTGTTAGATTGGTCTTAACTTCAATGTCTCTAGTTATATTTTGCTTGCTTTTTCCTTTTGTTAATTATGTTCCAGTTACAGGTGAGATCATATGGTATTTGTCCCTCACTGCCTGGCTTATTTCGCTTAGCATAATGCTCTCCAGTTCCATCCATGCTGTTTCAAAGGGTATAAGCTCCTTCTTTCTCTCTGCTGTGTAGAATGTCATTGTGTAAATGTACCATGGTTTCTTGATCCACTCATTTGCTGGTGGGCACTTAGGCTATGAACATTGGGGTGCATAGGTTCTTTTGGATTGGTGTTTCAGGGCTCTTAGGGTATAATCCCACCAGTGGAATTGCTGGGTCAAAAGGCAGTTCCACTTTTAGTTTTCTGAGGAAATTCCATACTGTTTTCCACAGTGGCTTCACCAGTCTGCATTCCCACCAAGAGTGCACTAGGGTTCCCTTTTCTCCATGTCCTCTCCAATACTTGTTTGTTGATTTGTTTATGATGGCCATTCTGACTGGTGTGAGGTGGTATCTCATTGTGGTTTTAATTTGCATCTCTCTGATGGCTAGTGATGCTGAGTATCTTTTCATATGTCTCTGGGCCCTTTGTATGTCCTCCTTGGAGAAGTGTCTGTTCAAGTCTTTTGCCCATGTTTTAATTGGGTTTTTTGTCTTCTTGGAGTGGCTAGGAAACTTTTCATAAATGCTTCTTATCTGTCCAAAAATCAGCATTTCCAGTATATACCATGTAGTTTGTCAGAATTAAAGACCTTCGATAGATTGTCACTTTGTAGTTAAGAAGGTAAGATTTGTAATTAAAGAGTAAGATTTTTTTCCTTTTTTTAAGGAGGTGTGTAATCGATGAGATTCCTAACAGAGCACAGTCCTGTTTACATCTTCGGTGCAAGCAGACAGGATACTAGAGAACTGTGCAAGGCAGATGGTAATGGTTGTAAATTTCAGTTGGAATTAAAAGATGTTCACTGCATTCAAGTAATTTAGTACAGTCCTTTAAAAGGCTTTCTCATTAACTCCCCAACCAAGAGTTTCTTAAGCTTTTACTTTCTGTAGTCTTACAAAAATGATGGTTACATATTTTTTTAAACTGTACCCTTTGTCTCATTGAATGATCATAAGACTTCAACATTTATTGAGCTGTTACTATGTCCCAGACATTCAATTAGGTAGTATACATTTATTAACCCATTTAATCTTCATGGCAACCCTGTGTAGTGGAATCTGGGGAATTCATGGAATCCACGGTTTAAAGATGAGTGGCACAGAGAGGTTGGACATAAGTGGTCAAGCCAGGATTTAGATCCAAGCATTGGTCTAAAGATAGTAAACAGAAGTCACAGTGTGCTTTTCTTTTCTTTTAAGATTTTATTTATTTATTTACTTTTAAAGAGGGGAAGGGAGGGAGAGAGGGAAACATCAGTGTGTGGTTCCCTCTTGTGCGCCTCCTACTGGGAACCTGGCCGGACAACCCAGGCATGTTGGGTTGTGGATTCGCAGGCCAGCACTCAATCCACTGTGCCACACCAGCCAGGGCGTAACAGTGTGTTTTTCTTTCTTTTCAAGATTTTATTTATTTATTTTTAGAGAGCGGGGAGAGGAAGGAGAAAGAGAGGGAGAGAAACATCAATGTGTGTTCTCACACACCCCCAACTGGGGACCTGGCCTGCAACCCGGGCATGTGCCCTGACTGGGAATTGAACTGGCGACCCTTTGGTTCACAGGCCCGCGCTCAAGCCACTGAGCTACACCAGCCAGAGCTCTTTCTTTTCTTTTTTACTGTAAAAAATTCACATAGGTATAACATAAAGATCACCATCTTGACCATTTTGAAATGTACAATTTAGTGGCATTGAGTACACTCCCATTGTTTAACCATCAGCACAACCATTCTAGAACTTTTTCACCTTTCCAAACAAAAAATTCTGTGCCCGTTAAACAATAACAGATCCCCCCAGCCCCTGACAAGCACTGTTCTACTTTTTGTCTCTGTGAATGTGACTACTCTAAGCACATCATAAAAGTGGACTCTTACAGTATTTGTTAGTTGTGTCTGGCTTACTTCACTTAGAATAATGTCTTCCAGGTTTACTCTTCAAGTACCTGCTTTGAATTCTTTGGGGTGTATCCGCAGAAGTGGAGCTGCTGGAGCATGTGGCTGTTCTTCGTTTCACTTTTTGAGGCACCAGCACAGCAGTGTGCTTTTGAAAGCAGCTTTGAGGGGGAAAGACTGAGACTCAGATTCTAAAGGTGAATTGAGTCAACACTCATTTATTGACCATCTTCTTAAATAGCTGGCGGAGAAGAAACTTTGTCCTCTGGAGGTTTACGTTGTTGGAAGGAAAGGCAAACATACATGTGATGATTTCACTGCACAGCAGACTGAGTGCCGTGAGTGTCGAGTACAGAGAGCTAGCTGTAGGGAGGCAGAGGAAGAAGAGCTTACCTGTGGGGGGGGGGGGCAGGGGTTGTGAATGAAAAACAGGAGCATGGAGTCTGAAATCATAGATCTAGTTGAATCGAGTTGTTAAATGACCTCAGGCATTCACTCTGAATACGCCAGAGGGTGCTTTGAAATGTTCAAAGGAATGGCATAGTGCAGGAATTGGCCAGTGAATTTTCGTCTCTCTTCCAGGGTTTGTGAGTCCTGTTTAGTTCGCAGACCCCATTGTCTCTGCTGCTTTGGAAAGACAAGCATCCCAGGGAAGAAATGATGGCGCTGGCACCTGTGTTACTGTTGTCACGTCAAGCTCGATGTGTTGTCGATATGGTCGATGATTATTCCCTAAATCTTCTTTTCCTTCCCATGGGTTCATGTTTCTGCTAACAAATGAGTGGTACTAGTAATATCTTAGGGTTTTTAACTTCTTCTAATAACAGTTTTAGTAAGTAATTCTGAATGTTTGTTTTTTGTTGTGGTTAAGGTGCAATACAGAAACCCATCCAGCAGCATACCAGGATAGTCTGTGAATCAGGGTTCTGCTGTTCGTAAATTATATTATTTCCAAATATTTCAGAAAATTTCATTTTTCTTACTTTTTAAAGAAGTCCTCACCCAAAGATATATATTTACTGATTTTTAAAGATGGAGACAGAGGGAAACATCAGTGTGAGGAAAATAAATCACATACCTCAACCAGGGATCAAACCCACAACCTTTCGGTGTACAGGTGGACACTCTAACCAGCTAGGCCACCCAGCTAAGACCTGACATTTTGTAAAAACTGAATTCGAATTGTCTCTAGCCAATTATCTAATGGTCTTTTGATAACACATTTGAAAACACACACATGCACAGGTGCAAAAAACCTTGGTTTCCTTTAATTATGTAACTTTCTTCTTGGGTCTTTTTCTTCAAAAGACATGGATTTGTTGTCCGTTACAACCAAATGCGTAGAGTTTTTGTCCTCATCAGTTTTCTGGACAACTACCTGATATTGACTGTCCTCAGGGAGCGCTGCTGCCGTGGTGCACAGTCCATCTAGATTTGGACTTCACTTTCTTGATACAGCCTCAGCGCTCAGGACAGTGCTGGGACACAGTAAGTGATAAATAATTAGTTTGCAGACTGAAACGTGAAGGTTGCTACCCAGAGGCTACCTCTGTTCAGTGGCAGTTAGCTTCAAAGTTATTAACGCATTTATCGGTAGCAATTTCTAACTGATATGTCTCTGTCTCTCTGCCTCTCTGCTTTTGTGCTCTTAAATGCATGCATGTCATTTGAATTTACCAACGTCTTGGCAGTGGATAGTTCTGCAGTCCTGCTGGAACTGAGCATATAGAGGTCCACAGTCCCTCATCTGCATCTCTGAAATGCAAGAAGTTTTGACCGTTGGTGGGTGGTAAGTTTGGTTCCACAACCAGTTTAGGGGCGCTCACTGATCTAGGCTGTCCTACTTGGTGCAAAAATGAGAACATGCTTAGTTTTGGAGAGCTACCCTATACACTGTATTACCTTTCTAAAATCAAAACAATGCTGATAACTCAAATTTCTATCTGGGATCTCTCTGTAATATATAGACTAACATATCTGGTGGCCCACATGTTCTGTTTCCTCTTGGATATATACTAGGCATCTTTGACTTCTATCTTTTTCATGAGGTCAGTTGAGGAATCCTATTTTCTCTGTATTTAAAATACTACCCAGAGCCCGGCTGGTGTAGCTCAGTGGATTGAGCGCAGGCTGGGAACCAGAGGGTCCCAGTTCCATTCCCAGTCGGGGCACATGCCTGGGTTGCGGGCCAGGTCCCCGTGAGGGCCATGTGAGAGGCAACCATACATTGCTCTTTCTCTCCCTCTCTTTCTCCCTCCCTTCCCCTCTCTCTAAAAATAAATAAATAAAAATCTTTAAAATACTACCCAGAATTTGATCGCTTAATTCCCACCCCCAACTCCCTACTACAGCAGTGAGTGCCACTAATATCTCTAGGTTGAATTATTTTAGTAGCACCTTAACTGTTCTCTCTGCTTTCTTATTGCCCCTCTTCAGATTTTTTTTTTTTTTTTTTTTTAGAAACAAAAGCCAAATTTATTTGTTCATTTCGTGCACTTGAAGTACTCCTCGATGACATCCTTTGCCTGAGACTCTTTGCCATAGTCCTTAACCACCACACAACTGCAACCTACCACTTTACGGGGTTTTCCCTCTCTGTCGACCTTACAGAGGCCTACCGTTCCCCTAGTTTCTTATTGTCGGCGACCTTAATTGGGTTGATTTGCTGTTCAGCAGGGCCTACGCCAACTTGACATACATGGGCTTATCACAGTTGGACGCGAGCACAGAAAGGTGGGCTGGGCGCTTGTCCACGCTAGGCCGTGGTGCACCAGGGCGGTCTTCAGCGGAGGGCAGCCGAGGGCTGTAAAGCTGTTTATTGTGCCTCCAGCAGCAGCGCCGCCTTCTGCCTCCCGGTGGGTTATGGGTGGAGCCGAATTTTGAACGCACCCAAGCCTACGCCTCCGCGCGGCTCCCTCTTCAGATTTTTATTTTTAATGTTATTTTTCAATCGCAGTTTACATTTAATATTATTTTATTAACACAGCAATACAAGGGATTCTTATAAAACCTAAGTAAGACCATGTTACTTTCCTGCTGTAAATTCTCCAGTGACTTTCCGTTTCAGCCTGAGTATTAAGTCAGTCGTCATTATGACAGTGAAAACAAACATGATATGCTCCCTACCTGGTACTCCTACCCCGTTGCCTCTCTGCCTTCATTTTCTTTTTCTTCCAAAGATTTTATTTACTTTCAGAGAGAGGAGAAGGGAGGGAGAAAGAGCAATGTATGGTTGCCTCTCACATGGCCCTCATTAGGGACCTGGCCCGCAACCCAGGCATGTGCCCGGACTGGGAATCGAACCGGGACCCTCTGGTTCCCTGCCCGCGCTCAATCCACTGAGCTACACCAGCCGGGCCTCTGCCTTCATTTTCTACTAGCCTCTCTCCGTTCTTTTTGCTGTTCCTGGAGAATAACAAGCACCTGTTTATTTCAGGGTCACTGCCTTTGTTGGCCCCTCTGCCTGTGATGCTTCCCCCGCTGATCCCCACGGCCTTTGACCAAAAGTTACCTTGTCAGTGAGGCATTCTCGGGTCGCTCTTACCTAACATTTCAAAAGCCTCTACTTTTTCTTCTTAGCATTTGTCACTGTCTAATATTTTGAATGTTTTGTGTGTTGTCTGTCTCTCAATAAAACATAAACTTCATGAGGGGGAGGACATTTTTGTTTTGTTTACTGCTATTACCCCAGCTTTTGGAACAAGGCCTGGCACATAGTATGTGCTCCATATATACTAGAGGATGCATATCACATGTGAATGATTTGGTTTCCACCACGGACAAGGTGCGTGCTAAAGCACAGTGTAGGGCACAGAGATGATGAACGGTGTGCGCGCTCACACCTGTGCTGGGACAGGAACGCGGCGACAGGGCGAAGGCGTGCGAGGTGAGGGACACAGCTACCCAGCCCTTCCGGAGCTTCTCACGTCCTGTTCCTTACCATGCTTTCTCTGTAGCTTTAGCCTGCATATCTCCTGTGACACTTAGTCTGTCGTTTTTTACCATTCTTCATTAATTCATAGAAATCTTGTCACACAAACTGAATGTTCACATCTTTGATGATAGGGATACGTGATGATTTCCTTCTTTTATATTCCCCCATGATTACTATAACTTTTCATTTTGAAATAAAATGATTTCAAAAAAAGTTGCAAAAATAATACAAAGAATTACCATATAACCTTCACGCAAATTTCTCAAATGCATCTTAACAAAATTGTAGTACACTGATCTAAATCAGAAAATTTAACATTGGTACAATAAATACCTTTTGAATTGAACTAAATAGTTTTCTGTTCACTTTCTACCTATAACATCAGGTCAGTTGGACCCAATTTTAGTTTTTGAGTTTCTTTTTGAGCACTATTTGTGAAGATTTCTATTTCATGATTTTTATTTTTTTTACTGGAGGTCTTCAAAAGAACTAAGAGAAAATTTACCTTTTTAATGAATAAACTCATTTTAGTTGTTTCTACATCTGAGCTATATTGTGGGATCTTAATGATCTTAGTTTTCCTATATCGTGAAACATTTTGATATTTTCATCATTACTCATCATTAATCCCAAATATGCTTAAAAGTCTAAAATAATAAGAAAATGGAAGAATGGTAGAATTGCCTATAAGGGTGATATAGTAGAAAATAAACCATAACTATTTCACTTAAGCTTTCTTTTTTTTTAAGGTGTTATTTATTTATTTTTAGAGAGAGAGGAAGGGAGAGGGAGAGAGAGGGAGAGAAACAGCAATGTGTGATTGCCTCTCACAGGGCCCCCACTGGGGACCTGGCCTGCAACCCAGGCATGTGCCCTGACTGGGAATCGAACTGGATCCTTTTGGTTCCCAGCCCGCGCTCAATCCACTGAGCTACATCAGCCAGGGCTCACTTAAGCTTTCTTTTTTTTTTTTTAATTAAGATTTTATTTATTTATTTTTAGACGGTAGGGAAGGACAAAGAGGGAGAGAAATATCTGTGGTTGCCTCTTGCACAACCTCTCTCTCTCTCTCTCTCTTTTTTTTAAGCAGAGTGACACATTTTATTTTTTTCTTCAAGAACATAGGAGAAAACAGAAGTACTAAGGGTCCTTGTTTAGTTTGACAGGGTAGATCTACACTTCAGTTTTCTTACTGCTTTTTGCCCAAAGCATTACAGCGTCTTTCAAGAAAACTAAAAGAAGTTGGGATGTAGCATTTTAAACATGATATGGGACGTTAATCTTTGGGACATCTGGTGAAGGGTATATGACCATTCTTTATACTGTCATAATTTTTTAAAGCTTTCATTGAACATATTTAATAATCCATTATTTTTTCTTTTCCTCCTGTAATGACAAAGAGAAGGAAACGAACAGGAAGACATCTCACAATCATTAGAGGGCTAGGAGGTGAGTGCAGTGCAGCAGACAGCCGCACGGAGACGGCAGTGGTGACGATAGCATGATGGTACAGTGTAAGCCCAGTCCCAGCCTGTGAGTCTTCAGATGAAAATATCTCGGATGAGTTTTCTCAGCCTGAAGAATCTGACTTGACAATATATTTCTGAGGGAAAAGTGAGAGAATGTTGTCTTCCTATTTCTTCATGAGTGACTCATCTAGGTAGTTAGTTATTCAACAGGAAGGACTTCAGAATGCAATGTTTCCAACATGAAGCAAAACTATTCCAGTTTGCTAAAAGGATGTACAAGTCATGATTTGAAGGGAACATGATGTGGAAATGAAAAAATAATCATTGGATTGATTATTCTAATTGGTACTTATTGTTTAAAACAGATTATGCTTGTAGTGTGGAGCTTAGAAGATTGTTGTCCTCTTTGTAACCAAATTAAGAACTAAAATTTCGGGCCCTGGTTAGGTAGCTCAGTTGGTTAGAGCATCATTCAGACAGCCGATGTTGCAGGTTCGGTCCCTGGTCAGGGTGTGTACAAGAAGCAACCAGCGAGCGGATAAGTGAGTGGAACAACAAATTGATGTTTCTCTCCCCCTTCCTCTCTGTCTCTAAAACCAATAAATAAAAACACAGATAATTTTAGAAAAATAGTTTTCAATGTATTGTATTTGATGATGCAAGGGAAAGGGAGAAAAACAAAGACGCAAAAGTGATCATAAGCTAGAACTTTACTAGAGATGTACCTGAAATCTGGAGTCAAAATTTTCCAATTGTCATCACAGTTGATGACTTGTGAGTTGTATTTTAATGAATACTGCCTATTTTGGGTTTTTATTTATATCTGCAAAACCAGGAAAACTTGTACTAATTATTTGGATTTGCTGTTTAAATTCTTACTAAAATTTTTAATAAATTATTTTCACCCAAATGGTAAATGACAATGATAAGTTTATTTTTAAATTGAGGGTTAAAGGTGAATCACATGTCATAAAGAAAGCAGTGTTATTTTTTGTACAACCAAAATGATTGTCCTGAGCCACTTTGGTAAAAATTGTCACACTGCAGGATGCCATAATTCCAGCAAAGCTCACGAATGGTATGTGCTGAATGGGATTACCGTAGTGTCAGACGGAGGCTTCTCTGCCACGGCACTGTTAATGTTTCGTGCTGAGTAATTCAGTGTGGGGAGCTGTCCTCTGCATGGTAGGATGCTGACAACATCCCTGGTCTTCCATTCATGCAATGCCAGCAGCACTCCTCTTTGCCCAGTTGTGACGGCCAGAAGTGTCTTCTGACATTGCCAGATGTGCTTTGCGCAGAAGTCTCACCTGGTTTGAGGACCGTCTCATTAGAAGTGTATAAAACTAGTTCGGGGAGGCTTGGGTATTAGATCTTGTGGTCGTCTTTTTCCTTTTTCTTTCCTCTGCTTTTCTTTTCTTTTTTTTACTGCAGAAAGCTTTCTTGTTTTCATGGTCCAGTGTATGGGAGAGGGCTCTAGGGTGGTTAAGAGGATGCCTAGTGGTTTCAGGGGAGGCTCAGGCAAAAGCCTGACACCGGGGTAATGAAGAGGGAGCCCCTCAAAGGCCTCCAGGCTCCAAAGGCTCCTAGTTGTGCTTGAAGCTGAAACTTTCAAAGAGATGCTCACCTAGTCCAGCCTGGGGCCTGAGCAGCCTGGCCAGCCTACGGAGGTTAGTCAGGTGGTCTCCCATCGTCTTTGGTTCGCAGGCTTCTGCTCAGTCCACTGAGCCACACCAGCCAGGGCCATCTTCTTGATGACTTCACCTCCTCATTCAGGAAGTGGCTGTCCAGGAAGTCACAACGATGAAGGTCTTTGCAGGTCGAGCCCAGGACACGCAGACCCAAAAGGGCGCCCAGTTCAGGCTCTTCTCCATGGCCGTGCCGGCGTCCGTGGCCTCCCCAGTCCCCCGCTCACTTGGAAAGGCTTCAGAGGGAGGCGAGGGGGCGGAGGCTGGCGGAGGCAGGTTGACGGCAGCCTCCATGTCGGAGGAATAATTCTGGCAGATTTGGGAGCTTGTGGTCGTTTGACAATAAGGAGTCAGGATAAAAAGAACAGTGTTTGGCTGGGCTCAGAGGCTGTGGACGGCTGAGGTGGCGCCACCGGTGGGGACTGCAGAGGAGGCCGGAGGAAGGCCGGAGACCGGGAGCAGGGGCGTCCCCAGGTCTGTCTCTTGCACACGCCGTTGAAGCCAGAGACAGATGGAGGACAGCTATGGGCAAGGCCATAACTTTTTTTTTAGAAGAATAGGTTAATTTTGTTGAACTGTTATTCTAAGTAACATGGGAAATTTAAATAGATTGCCCTTTTCATTTATTCTGGAATACTTTTCCTATCCTAGCAGAGTTAAATTCAGAAACGAAGTTTCAGACAGTGTTTAAAGTAGAATGTGGTGGGCAGTTGCACTGGGTTGAAGTGATTATATTCACTTAATGCTTTGATAAAATTTTCTTAGCTTTTGAAGAGCAACTTCCCATTTTTTCAAGAGTGTTCATTGAAGAATACTGATCAAGACACATTTTTTGTGATGCTGACCACTAATAAGAATAATTTAAGAGGATTTTTTGAATTATATAAATAAAGGAACTTGAAAATGTGTCTAATTCAAAATTACTCCAATACAAAATTAAGAGGCACTAGAGGGTCAACCATAAATTAAAAGCATTTCTAAGAAGAAAGTGCAGTATTATATACTTAAAAGAGCTCAGAATAGGGTAGTTCTATACACTCTTATTACCCTGAGTTTATCTTGACTAAAATAACTATCGTCTCTATTTAAGCCAATTTATGAAATTTAATCTAAATGAAAAAAGAAGATTCTTTAAAGTTGGGTTTTTCCATTTGGACTTTTTTTTAAGTATATTTCATTGATTATGCTATTACAGTTGTCCCATTGTTATCTCTCCTTTTTTCTCCTCCACTCTGCACCCCCCTCGCACCAGCATTTGACGCAGCCCCCACCCCCTGGCCTTAGTTCATGTCCATGGGTCACACACATAAGTTCTTTGGCTTCTCCACTTCCTATACTATTCTTAACCTCCCCCTGTCTATTTTCTACCTACCATTTATGCTTCTTATTCCCTGTACCTTTTCCCCCATCCTCTTCCCAGACCCTCCCCAGTAATAACCCTCCATGTGATCTCCATTTCTCTGATTCTGGTCCTGTTCTCTTTTTTTTTTTTTTTTTTCCTTACAAATCCTTGTATTGAGGGCTGACTTTCAATAGATCGCAGCGAGGGAGCTGCTCTGCCACGTGTGAAACCCCGACTTTGGTCCTGTTCTAGTTGTTTGTTGTTTGTTTTTGTTTTTTAGGTTCAGTTGTTAATAGTTGTGAGTTTGTCGTCATTTTACTGTTCATATTTTTGATCATCTTTTTCTTAGATAAGTCCCTTTAACATTTCATATAATAAGGGCTTGGCGATGATGAACTCCTTGAACTGGACCTTATCTGGGTAGCACTTTATCTGCCCTTCCGTTCTAAATGACAGCTTTGCTGGATAGAGTAATCTTGGATGTAGGTCCTTGCCTTTCATCACTTTGAATACTTCTTTCCAGCCCCTTCTTGCCTGCAAAGTTTCTTTTGAGAAATCAGCTGATAGTCTGATGGGAACTCCTTTGTAGGTAACTGTCTCCTTTTCTCTTGCTGTTTCTAAGATTCTCTCCTTTTTAATCTTAGGTAATATCATTATGATGTGCCTTGGTGTGTTCCTCTTTGGGTCCAACTTTGGAATTTTCTGAGCTTCCTGGACTTCCTGGAAGTCTGTTTTTTTGATTTTAATAATCATGGAGATGTGTGGATTAGACTAAAGAGGGAAACTCTTTGTTGTGATTAAAGACACTTTATGTTGTGGAACTAGAAAATTATTTTTCTTTTTCTTACCCTGAAAGAGTTAGCTTTCACCTCTGCCTGTCTAACGCTTGTCTGAATTAGTTATATTTGCTTCCAGTTTCAACCCCGTTTCTGAAGCCTCCCGTCAGGGTCAGAATTGCCCTTCTCTGCTTGCTTTGCTTGGGCATTCTGACACTTTTACACAGTGATTTTGGAGTTGTTCCCACTTTATATTATCACTCATGGCCAGGCGACTCTAGTGTTCTGCTGACATTGTGTGTTCATAGAAGTGTTTTTCACTAGGTTCCATCCCTAAAAATCCCTCAAAGTGCTTTTTTAAAAAATTGTTTTCATAGATAAGAGTTCTGAAAACAATGTAAGCTCCCAATCTGAAACAGTTGGAGAACCACAGTGGCACCTGAAAATCATGCCAGCTGACATTTGAATTCTTCATAGCCTTTAATTTACCTGTCGACAGCAGGATACCACAGTCTGTCTGTTACTTCTACTCCAGGTTGTTCATATATTCTAAGGAGAGTGTAGCTTCTGGCTCCTTTAGCCAGGTATGTGGCCTTGAACAAGTCAGTTAACTTCTTTGAGTGGCAGTTTTCCTTTAAACAGGAGGGTTCTGGGCATGCTCCGTCTGCTGTGAGGAGCCTGTCAGCTGATAGGAGCAGCATCAGCATGGCTGTCACAGGGCAGGTGGTCTGTCCTGGTCAGCACCGAAGACCCAGCACTGCGCTTGGGGCCTGCACAAGTAGACACTGGGCATTATACAGGGTGGGTCCAGGTAGGTTTACCGCCCTGGCTCAGTGAATTGAGTGCAGGCTGCGAACCAAAGGGTCGCCGGTTCGACTCCCAGTCAGGGCACATGCCTGGGTCACAGGCCAGGTCCCCAGTAGGGGGCATGCAAGAGTCAACCACACACTGATGTTTCTCTCCCTCTCTTTCTCCCTCCATTCCCCTCTCTCTAAAAATAAATATATAAAATCTAAAAAGTAGGTTTATAGTTTGCATGGAAAATAATTCAATAATTAATAAACAATAATACAAGAGTAAACTGTTTTGTGTACTCAAAACTGTGAGCTTACTTTTGCTCCACTCTGTATGTCAGATAGATGAATTGGCAAAGATATAAATTACTTTATCACGTGCAAGTGTATAGTTACTGTAGTATTTTAATTTCATCCTCTTTACCCCATGCCCAAATTCATCCCTATTTTCAAGGTTAAACATTTACTATCTTCGTATATTCTTTCCCAACATACACATTCCTACTCCTTTCCAAATTTATAGTACTTATTTCTACCACTTATAAACTGATTTGTATTGTTAGCTTTTCCTGCCAATTTTTAAGAAAATTTTCAAATATACAGCAAATTGATAGAATTTTATAGTGAACACCCATATATGCTATCACCTACATTTTTTCCCTTTTTTTTAAAATCCTCAATGGAGGATGTGTTTATTGATTTAGAAAGAGAGGGTGGGAGAGAGAGAAAAACATCAATGTGAGAGAGAAACACTGATTGGTTGCCTCCTATTTGCACCCTGACTGGGGATTAAACCCACAACTTTTTGGTGTATGGGGCGATGCTCCAACCAACTGAGCCACCCAGCCCGGGCTAGATTTTATCATTGCCATTTTTACAGTATTTGCTTTATCATATATCCATTTATCCATCTCTCCATCTGTTATTCCAAAATAATTTCTTGATGTATTTCAAAGTAAATTTCAGCCCCGACTAGAGTGGCTCAGTTGGTTGGAGCGTCAGACTGAAACATCACAGATTTGATTCCTGGTCGGGGCACATGCCGGGGTTGTGGCATTTGGCTCAAGTCAGGGCAAGAAACAACTGATTATGTTTCTCTGCTTGCCTCTCTCTCTCCTTCCCTTCCTGTCTTGCTCAGATCAGTGAGCATGTCCTAGGCCAGGGGTATCAAATTCATTCTCACTGGGGGCCACATCAGCCTTGCAGTTGCCTCCAAAGGGCCGAAGGTAACTTTAGGACTGTATAAATGTAACTACTCCTTCACTAGGGGCAGGGAGCTGGGCGCTGCCGGCAGGTGGAGACAAGGTGCCGGGCGGATGAAACAAGGTGGAGGACCGTGTGTCTGCCCCCTGTGTCCTAGGGTGAATATTAAAAATAAATGAATTTGAGGCATTATAGTATACTTTCACCTGAGTGTCTGAGCATGCATGTTCTTATCTAGAGTTCATTATTTGATTATAGATTTTTCCTTTTCACGCGAAGTTTACATACAGTGAAATGCACAAATCTTAAAGAGTGCGTTGTGTTGTATCGAGATCACACTGAGGTGTAAGGGAGCAAGCTGTCGTGAGCTCTTCTCACTAACTGTATATCTAAGATGCTGAGCGCTTTCCTTGTAGAGGAACCCCAATATTTCTAATTGCTACATAGTTTCCCTAATACCGATGTATCAGGTTTATTTAGCTATTGATAGACATTTATTTTTTTTTATACTTTGCCGCAATAAATATACTTGGCAGATGTGTAGGGTAGAGACCTAGAAGTGAAATTGTCTGGCCTGCGAGTCGCCAACCAAATAGTCTGTACCAGTTAAAACTTCACCAGCCCTGACCGGTGTGGCTCAGTGGGTTGGACATCCTCCCCCAGAAGGTCATGTTTGAATTCCAGTTGGGGTACATGCCTGGGATGTATTGTAGGCCAGGTACCCAGTAGCAGAGGCAGCCAATCGATGTTTCTCACCCTCTCTCTCTCCCTTCCTTACCCTGTCTCTTAAAATAAATAAAATTTTAAAAACAAACAAACCTTCCACCAAATACCTGCATACTCACCCACACAACACTGTCGTTCTGTGTTCGCCAGTTCCTTTGGACTCAGTATCATTTTGTAGTTCTTAGTTTACTAGTGAGACTGTCTAGGGTCTTCTCAACTAGTTTTAAAGCTTTTTCAGACAAGGGCCAAGATCATCTACCAGTGTCATATCTGCTTACTGAATATTTGCTAATTGGATTAAGAATGCTACCAAAGCATTCCTGCTTTATTGGGTTGAGACCGAAGGACAGTGAATGAGCTGAGTGTGTCAGAGAGTGAAGAAAGCTGGAGTTGCTCAAGCCACGTGTGCCCTAAGTGAGGCGGGACTCTCCGTCTTCCTTCGTCTTTCCTCTTCTGTGAGAGCACGTTCAAATTCCCGGCTCTGGAGGCCGATTCATGGACTCATCTCCTAGCTTTGCCTGTTAGCTGTGCAACCTGGGGCAGTTAATCTAATCTTTGTATTTCCATTTCCTCGTTTAGAAAAGAGAGAATAACAGCACCTGGTTGTGGGATTAAATTAATACTTGTAAATTGTGTAGAGTGGTGCTTGGCACTCAGTATTTGCTCGCTATCGTTATGTTACCTGTTAGGTTGTTCTTTCCCTTCTGCGCGTGCGTTACCTGTGTGTCTGTGACGTGTCAGGACGGTGGGAGGATGCAGACAGATTTGGAAAGGGTCCTGCCTTGAAGAAGCTCGTAGACTTGTGGCTTGTGTAGGGAGTGGGAAGACATTTGACAGGACTGGACAGTAGGGTGGGGACTGGAGAGAGATCATTAATAAATTAAATTACCCCCCAATCAGTAAGGAAGAGTTTTATGGGCAAAACTAAGGTATTTGGATTGTTATTTTAAGTGATGGTGAGCCAGTGGTGAATTTACAACCAGACTGGACTTGCATTTGGGGTTGACCATTTCGAAAGCACTAGACTGGAGAGGGGCTGGAGGGTGGTGGGAACAGTCGAAGTGTGAGGGACGAGGAGTGCCTGAAGGAAGGCGTGGGGAGTGATTCGGGCAGCGCAGTGTGTTTGAGAACCAGTCAGGGGATGGAATTGAGAGCAGTGACCATTGAAGGAGGAAAGTGTGATTCAGAGAAAGGACAGACCCTGTGTAACCTCTTTAGTGCCAGGGAGATGGTCTGGAAAGCAGACTCTTCGGAGGTGAATGAAATTAAATACTTTTTAAAATTACAATCATTTTATAAAAGAAATGATGTTTTAATAGCAAAAAGATAGGACATGATCTCAGAATACAGCATTTTTAATACTTAACCCATGAAAAACTCACTACATTTTTTTTTATCACAATTCTTTCTACCCCTTTCTTTTTCATTTCCCTGCAGAAGTTCACGCACCAGTGTTTGGGAATCACTAGTGTAGTCTAATCACCTCCTTTTGCACATCGGGAAACAGAACCAAAGTGACAGAGCTTCGAGTCCGAGTCTGGGTTAGAACTCAGGACTTGACAGGTACTCTGGTCTTTTTTCCCATAGTCCTGTACTGTGCTTTTCTGATCTAAATTCCATTTTGTATTTATGAAGTGATAGCTTGGCTTTGGTTACAAAGATTAATCCAAGGTGAGCTTAAGCATCTAGGTTTCAAACCAACAGAACCCAAGACCAAACTATGGTCTAGATCATCTGTGTGCATAGAAGTAGCAGCTAAAAGGTCTTTAAGACTCTTTACTGTGTCCATTTGTTAGACCTGTTTCCTCATCTCAGAATACATTGATTGAAGTTGAGTGTTTTATAGTCATTTGACTGGGGGCTCATAAGTATCACATAGCATGGGTAAGTCTATATTTCCAGTTTCTTAACTGTGTAAAAAGTTTTGAAATATTGAACTAACTATACTGCTTAATATAAAAGCCTACCCTGGCTGCTGCGGCTCAGTGGATGAGCGCTCGCCTGCGAACCAAAGGGTCACAGGTTCAATTCCAGTCAGTGCACATGCTTGGGTTGAGGGCCAGGTCCCCAGTAGGGGCATGCCAGAGGCAACCACGTATTGATGTTTCTCCCTCTCTTCCCTCTCTCTAAAAATAAATAAATAAAATCTTAAAAAAATATATAAAAGCTAGGAAAAACACTATCAGTTCAGACATTTATATTATTTTCTTTCAGTATCTATCAGTACTGTGTTTTCAACTCCAGTTAACTGAGTACAACATATTATCATAAATAAATTTTGGTGACTTAGTCCTTTGATCTAAAGTTAGAGTCAACAGAAAGAGATTTTTTTGTGGTTTGAGATTTACAAAAAGATAGTATTAAATGGCTGGCTTGCAAATGAAACAATTGTGCTGTTGTGTCAGGGCTAACTTAGGGTTGTGAGGTGTGAGAAAAACCAGACACTATTTTAAGGCTGAGAGTGAGAGCCCCAGGCAGGCTCCTCGGATGACGGCAAGAGATGGAGGCCCGGGGCAGGCCCTGTGGGGGCTGCCTCACCTGCAGGGCTTTCGTGCTCCCAGGGAGTGCAGAAGAGAGGGTGGGGGACTTAGAGATTCGGGGAAGACTTCCCTCCCTCCCTCCCTCCTGCCCTTCCTTTTTCTCTTTTCTTCCTCTCTTCCCTTCTTTTCTTTCTCTCCTCTCCCTCCTTCCCTCTTTCCCCTTCCTTCCTTCCTGTTCACAAAAAGAGCCTTGCTTCGGATGGGGGGTTTGTGAGATCTCCTACTATTACCATATTTTTTTATCTTCTCACCACAGGAGTGGAGTCTTTTTAAAGCTGTGTTTGTGACTGAAAAAGTGGTAGGGCTGCTCCTGTTCTGTGGATGGCTGGAGCATTCTTACTGATACGTTTGTGTTAGTGATGCTCCGTTGGAATAGCTCTGAAAAGACCCAACCAGATTCCTGGTCAGTGGTTTGGGGGTTTTTTGTTTTTTAGATGTTATTTATTTTTAGAGAGAGGGGAATGGAGGGAGAAAGAGAGGGAGAGAAATATCAGTGTGTGGTTACCTCTCGCATGGACCCTACTGGAGACCTGGCCCGAAACCCAGGCATGTGCCCCGACTGGGAATTGAACCTGCAACCTTTCAGTTCACAGGCAGGTGCTCAGTCCACTGAGCCACACCAGCCAGGGTCTGGTCACTGTGACTAGACTTTTTATGTCCTTCAGGAAAGAAGGTGTTGCCCTACAGAGGGATTATTAAATTAAGGGATTCTGGAATCTCCTTAGTGTTCAATAATGCTAGTCAGAAGAAACTTAGAAATCACCTATTTCAATTTTACTTTATAGTTGGAGAAACAAACGGACATGGAATGTTGAAATAGCTTCTTATATTGGCAAGTCTAGAACCATAGTTCTCTTACTGCTGGCCCAGTACTCCTTCCATGATACCGTTTAATTGTTGAAACAATTGGTATTTTAAAAATTAGACCATAGTTAGAGTATTAGGTTTTGAAATGCGTTAGGAAGAAGTATTTGAATGTTTTTGTAGCATGTGAATATGTAATTAGTATTAGGAATGATGGCATTTGAGGAGAAAACTAGAGAATAAAGAAAAAAGATGTATTATTCTGTGTGTTTTAAATTGGAAGTTATTTTTCAACTCTGTAGTACCAAACTGATTTAAATTATGCTATTATTTAAATTTCGTCTCTCAGTTACCATAACCTGTTCACGCTGGGTATGTGTGCACAAGCATGTGCTCTCACTGCCCAGCGACCGTCCCGAGAGCTAAGCAGACAATCAGTTCTGGGAGGGGAGCTTGTGTTAAACCTGGGGACTCGTCCGAAATTGTGCACGTGGTACGGTGTGCGAATCGGTGTGCATGTTGTGCTTGTGGTTTCTGCAGGTTATTAGTGCATCCCCGAGCATGAGTGCAGAATGAAGCGACGTTTGGATGACCAGGAGTCACCGGTGTATACGGCTCAGCAGAGGCGGATCCCTGGTGGCGCAGAGGCTTTTCCTCACCAGCACCGCGTGCTCGCCCCCGCCCCTCCCGTGTATGAGGCCGTGGCGGAGACCATGCAGTCGGCCACCGGCATCCAGTACTCCGTCACTCCCAGCTATCAGGTGAGCGGGCGCGGCAGCGCATGCGCCAGGGCCAGCGCGGCGCTGTCGTTCAGTGAGAGCAGTTCTTATTCAGCGTTCAGTGAGATATAAAACATTAATTGAAAAAAATGTTTACGGAATATGTGTACGGTATGAAAATAATGAAAACAATATATGCTTGTATATTTACCACATAAAGTTTTTTAAAAGAACGTTGTTAGGACCTTGGTGTTCACTGTGCATTTCTTTCTAACCTCTTTTCCTTTTTGATCCTGCAGAGTAGCCACTGATCAGAACTTTGTATTTATCATTTCTTTGACTTTATATAAGTCATGTTGTTTCTATCTCTAGACAATAAAATTGTTTAGTTTGGGTATTTTTGAACTTTATATAAATGAAAACATGTATTTTCTTCTTTCACTCACTTTTTTTTTACTGTTGTGAATTAGATGAATATTTCCAATTTATTTATTCTGTTGAACAACCAGTCTGTTTCCAGATTTATGCTCTTATGAAGATGCTACTGTGAATGTTTTAGCTGGTTCTCTAGTGCAGTGGTACTCACAGTGGCTTGCACCAGAATCTAAATGAACGTACTACCTTTATCCAGAGAGTCTTGCAATGGGGGGAAAAAAGCAGCTGAATTAAACAGTGTGCTTATTAGTGGAGTAGTTGGTTTACGTTTTGGTGCAAACTCCTTATCTTCTTTCAGACTACTCAGCAGGTTTGAGGGCACATGAGGAAGAGTTGCTTGTGTATCTAAGAGAGGGATTGCTGGGTCCTAGGGTGTACACATCCTCACTTTAGCAGGTAATGTCAGATTGGCTTTCAGAGTTGTGCCAATTTATATATTTCCACCAGCATTGTGTATTCCTATTGTTCCACATCTTGACCAACTTGATCATTCATCTTGTCTGTTCAATTTGTTTTGCAAAAATGGAAGAAATTTAATTTTTTTGTCCTTTTAAATTATGAAAGTAAACATAACCATTTATTATTTTTTTAAAGATTTTATTCATTTCTTGAGGAAAGGAGGGAGAAACACACTGATGTGAGAGAGATATCGATCAGTTGCTTCTCACACCCCCCAGCTGGGGACCTGGCCTGCAACCCAGGCCTGTGCCCTGACTGGGAATGGAACTCGAAACTTCGGTTCACAGGCTGGTGCTCAGTCCAATGAGCCACCGCAGCCAGGGCAACATCACTGTTTTTTTAAAAAGATATAAGATTAGCCCTGGCTGGTGTGGCTAAGTGGATTGGGCGTGGGCTGGGAACCAGAGGGTCCCGGTTCAATTCCCAGTCAGGGCACATGCCTGGGTTGCGGGCCAGGTCCCCAGTGAGGGTCATGTGAGAGGCAACCATACATTGCTGTTTCTCTCCCTCCCTTCCCCTCTCTCTAAAATAAAAATAAAAAAGATGTAAGATTACCTTTCCTCTGACCCCTCAGACTGTATCCCACTGGTATATTTCTTGAGTTTCCAAAATTTTGTATTGCATATACAAACATATCTCTCTGAGTCTGTCTGGAAAAAGTCCAGCCATTGTTATTAACGAGAACACTTTACATGACATTGGTGTAACCTGGCAGCCAAAGAGACTGGAACGCACAGGTGTGGACAATGCCGGCTTCACTGTACTAGTCAGTGGGAGTGATAGTTGTCATTGAGTGAGCATGTGTGCTGTGTGGCCATTGCATTCAAAATGACTGAGCCGGTAGAACAGCGAATCTGCGTTACATTTTGTGTTAATGTGAACATTCCTCCACGGAAACTATTTGGATGATCAGAAGGCTTTCAGGGGTGATGCAGTGAGTGCAGCACAAATCAAACTGTGGCACAAGCACTTCAAAGATGGGTGAGAATCTGTTAGAAGTGGTCCGTGTTCTGGAAGGCCTGCAACACGCAGAACACCTGAGACTGTTGAACGCCTGTGGGCTGCAGTCAACAAAGATCAACGACTGACCGTGCGGGAACTAGGAGCTGATGTGGGGATTCCAAACGCTACTGTGTCTGAGGTTTAGACGCAGGATCTTGGCGTGAAACGCGTTGTGGCGAAATTCATCCCATGGCTTCTGCCACCACAGCAGAAGGAACACCGGGCTGCTGTTGCCAATGACTTGATGCAGACCGCTGCCAGTGCACCGGGTCTCCTCAGGAAGGTCGTGACCAGAGATGAACGGTGGGTCTGCGGCTGTGATCCAGAACGAAGGCCCAGTCGTCCCAGTGGAAGTCGCCTGGTTCTCCATGCCGATGACTGGTGTGGAGAAGGCGCGGCAGGGTCGCAGCAAGTTCAAGACCATGTTAACTGTGTTTTTTGATTAGGAAGGTGGTGTCCATCACGAGTAAGCCCTTTCAGGTCAAAAAAACTAATAAGGAGTACTACCTCAGTGTTCATTGGTTGAGAGATGCAGTACAGTGAAAATGGCCGCGGCTGTGGGCAAGCAGTGATGGGCATCTTCTTCCCAACAACGTGCCTGCTCAGGCATCCCGTCTCATACAGAGTCTTTAGCGAATCATCAGATCACCCGGTAACTCAGCCCACCCACAGCCTAGATTTGGTGCCCTGTGGCTTCTGGCTTTTCCCAAAACCAAAATCACCTCTGAAAGGCAAGAGATTTCAGACCCTTGATGGGATTCAGGAAAATACCACAGGGAAGCTGATGGCGATTATAACAAAGGATGTTGCGGAGTGTTTTGAGCAGTCGAAGAGATGCTGCGAGAACTGTGTGAGGTCCCACAGTACCCACTCTGAAGGGGACTGAGCTGTCGTTGTCCTGTGTACAATGTTTCTTGTACCTTCTTCAATAAATGTCTTTCTTACAGTATGTGACTGGATACTTTCGGGACAGACCTCAGTATTTACCTGCCTAGCTATCTAGATACAGTTCTCTTTTTATACAATTTGGATCATATAATATGTGCTGTTCTGCTGTTTGCTCTTTTCACTTAGTATATAGTGGACAACTTTCCACTTGAATATGTATGTATAGATCCAAGTTATTTTTTAAAAATCACTACATTTATAGCATAACATCCCAGGTCATCTGAACCATAATTTATTTAACTGGTCTAGAGAGGCCTTCTTCAACCTAAATTGTTAGTGACTTTTAAAAAGCGATGACTGGTGCTGGGAATGTAAATTGGTATAATTTTTCTTG
The DNA here is from genome assembly GCA_004026765.1 of Micronycteris hirsuta. Taxonomy (NCBI): domain Eukaryota; kingdom Metazoa; phylum Chordata; class Mammalia; order Chiroptera; family Phyllostomidae; genus Micronycteris; species Micronycteris hirsuta. The sequence continues at coordinate 125,960 of PVJI01001633.1, read as the reverse complement.
AAAGCAGTTTGACACTTTGTGTCAGATTCTTTAGTTAAAAGAAGACAAAGAAGGGGGAAGCCAGATGAAGTAGGTGATAGTGATTCCCGAGGGATGTCGCTCTCTTCAGTACTCCCCTCTAAAGCAGTGTAACACCTTCGTGTGCTTCACACACCGAGGACTGCTGCAGATCAGCCCTTTAAGTTCAGAACTGGAGGAGAGGTTGCTTGATTTCCTTGGCTGGTTACTTTTACCTGAACGAGTTCATGATTGTTTCCTACACTTGAGATAGGTTACATCTGTTCCTGTGTTAGAAACTGTCCTGTGCTTATATAAATCCAGCCATCTCCAATCATTACAAACTCCAGTTGAGCGATGTAAAAACCTGTCCAACTTCTGCATGTTGGAACTAGAGGCTCAGAATAGTAACCCTTCTTGTGCGATACATTAGAGCTTTTAGAATTGTCTCAATAGTTTCTTTTTACGCCTAATGTATATTGTGTTATTTCTGTAGATTTATAAGTGGTTGCTCAATTTCCCTCCTTCCCCTTTGCCCAGGATAATCTTTATAAATTTGTAGGGACTTGGGGAAAAAAGTATCTTTTAAGTTGTGGTACACAACTTCCATCGTTTAGAGAAAGCTTCATATTATTTACTCTCCTTATTTTGGAGATATGACAGTTCAGGTATATTCATCTTTAGTTGTCTTCTGTAGTGATTAACAGTTCTGAAATAGAAAAAATTAAAAAGATTTGAAAATTTTGTATGGTATTTCTTACAATAAAAATGGGAAGAAAGGGGCTTGTGCTTTAAGTCACCCCTAAACTTATAAGAGGATGAGAAAGAGAGAATGAATATGAGTAAGACTACAAAAGAAAGATGTCTGAGGTCAAACCACCTACAATTTAGAAGAAATTTTTGTTTTAGAAGTAGCAAATAAGGATAAGCAAAATAAAACAAAATAAAAGACTTCTAACCCTGTCACCACAAGATAAAATACTAACATTTTGATGTTTTATCTAGGGTTTAAACTCTTTTTTCCTTTCTTTTTTATTTATTGTTTTAAGATCTTATTTTTTAGAGAGAAGTGAAGGGAGGGAGAAAGAGAGAGAGAGAAACATCGATTGGTTAAGAGATGGAGAGAAATAATCAATCGGTTGCCTCTTGACACTCCAAACTGGGGACCTGGCCTGCAGCCCAGGCACGTGCCCTGACCGGGAATCGAACCAGTGACCTTATGGTTTGCAGGCTGGCACTCAGTTTACATCAACCAGGGCTATTTTTCCCTTTTCAAAGATTTTATTTATTTATTTTTCAAGATAGGGCAAGGGAGGGAGAAAGAATGGGAGAGACACATCAGTCGGTTGCCTCTTGCCATCCAGGGACCAGGCTCCACTGACCGGGAATCAGACTAGCAACCTTTTGCTTTGCGGGACGGCGCTCAACCAAGTGAGCCAGTGCTGGTCAGGACAAGGGCTTAAAATCTTTGCTTTGTATTATATGTGCTACTTAGTAATGTGTTTTCAAAATTTTCTGTAAAGTTTAAATTCATGTGGAACACATGACTACATTCAGCTTATGGATTATGAACATTTTTTTAACTTAAATTCATTGGGGTGACGTTGACTAATAAAATTACTATAGGTTTCAAGTGCACATTTCCATGCATTGTGTGCCCACTACTCAAAGTCAAATTTCTGTCACCATATATTCAACTCCCCTTACTCTTTACTAGATTGTGAGCATTTTTTAATGTTAAAATATTTGCATCTATATCAGTGCTATTTAAAATGTCCACAGATGGCTGAGGTATATAGTTTCTTACTAACCTATGTAGCAATTTAGTGTTTAGAAACTTTTATGGCAACTAGACATTGTAATTTTATTTTTCATTTTAATTTTATTGATTTGTTTTTTAATCGAGAGAGAGGGGAAAGGAGAAAGAGCAACCTCTGTTCGTTGTTCTACTTATTTATGCATTCATTGATAGCTTCTTATATGTGCCCTGATTAGAGATCGATCCTGCAACCTAAAGATTTTATTTATTTTTAGAGAGAGGGGAAAGGGGGAGAAAGAGAAAGAGAGAGAAACATCTATGTGAGCAAGAAACATCAATTGGTTGCCTCTTGTAAGGTGCCCCTGCTGCAACCAAACCCACAACCTTAGGCATGTGCCCTTGACCGAGAATCAAACCAGAGGCCTTTTGCTTCATGGAGCGATACCCAGCTAACTGAGCCACACTGGTTAGGGCAGGCATATATATTTTTTATTTCACTTTTCTGGTAATTCATTTTCATTGTATTTTATAAAAAGTAGTGGCCTATGATAGATTGGAATTTAAGAAAAAAGGAAGACTGGTGCTTTACCACAGATAGTTTGAGAAGTACTGAGCTATATAATATATGACAGAATGCGGAGAATCTTGTTACGAATGGACTATAATTTATTTCACTAATTTCATCTTGTGGGAAATTTGGGTTTCTAATTATCTTTGTGTATACATGTTCTTTAGACACATTCGGAGAAGCATGCACAGCCTTGAACTTCACGTGTCTGTTTTGTCCACCCCAGGTTTCAGCTGTGCCGCAGGGCTCCGGGGGCAGTCACGGACCCACCATAGCGGCGGTGCACAGCAGCCACCACCACCCGACGGCCGTGCAGCCCCATGGAGGCCAGGTGGTCCCGAGTCACGCTCATCCAGCCCCTCCGGTTGCGCCAGTGCAGGGGCAGCAGCAGTTTCAGAGGCTCAAGGTGGTGGTCAGCTCTTTTCCTTCCGACAAAGAGGTTTCTCTCCTAGAAGACAACATTGGCTTCCGTCTATTATTAGTGACGTTACAGCTTTTAACGCACTAGACCAGGGGTTGAGGTTTACTCTGGTTTTGTTTTGAAACCTACTAAGATTTCCCCACTTCAACACCAGTGCCTGATCCAGAAGATACACTCAAGAATCTTTTCTGGAATTTATGAGTGCATGGCCCTCAGATCAGGATTGAGCAGCCTTTTGCACATGATACCAACTAAGTCCATTTTTAGGAAACAACCTTTTGAACTCTCAGTTCTTAATTCTTACCACGGCAGAAGGTTTTATTGTGCATACGCGTGGTTGACCACAATCCTATACAGTAGATGGGCCCAGTGCTCTCCTGCGGTTCGATCTTTTTGTTTCTGTTTGTGAATAGCTGAATTGGCTAGCATCTTCAAGTCCACCTTTAGTAAGACACATGCTCCTTTTGCAGGAAGTTTGGGGAAGACTTTAATTTTGAAGGAAGTGTTATTGTTTTCATCTGTTATGGTGAGCTTGTGCCATAGGTTTTCAGGCTTTTGAAAGCTACAAGGCATCTGTGGAGAAGTGAAGTTTGTGTGGCCAGCTGACCTTCTCTCTGCTTACTTGAGTGTAATTTTTTAAATTGTGTGATTGTTGTAGTGAGTGTTCTAGATTTTAGTTTTTCTCTATTTACATTTATATAAAGCTTAGACTCAAGTACAGGAAATAAAAAAGAACTATGAAGAGATAAGATATTGAATCTTTGTTTGGTCCTATCAGCCTAATTATATCAAGTGCGCAGGTAGGAATGAACAGTGTGCCCTTGAAGAGCACATCATGTGTAGCAAATATCTTAGCCTTCTATTTCCTTGACACCTGGTCTAGTTCTCCCTGCCGCTGCCCTCCTTGTTCTGGCTTCCAGGAACTTGTTTAATATTGGCCCAAGGAAAGGAAATGATACATAAATATAAAGCTTACTAAAGCTGAGCTGTAGCAAAGGATTTTATAAAATTTACTTTGTCTATATTAGCTTAAGTAATGAGTTGACTGTAGTTAAGCATAGTCTTTAAAGAGTACGAATTATTTGGGTCTGAAATTTCACTTGGGGCTCCATATTTGGGAAAATGCGTATTAGCTAAATTGTTGTTTCCCTTCAACATTTTACTCTGCTTGTAGAGTGATGTCTGTGTACCAAAATGTATTATTGCTACAGAGTTAGCACTTCACCAGTCCCTGAAAGTACTTTTTTAAAGTTGGTTTGATGTGATTTAATTCCATATTAATACTGTATTCAGCAGTTAATGTCTAATGTTGCAAAAGACCATATAAATTTACTGTTAAGCTAATGAAAATGTATTTATTTCTATAGCTTTTGTCAGCCAGCTCTATCAAAGCATAGCACCTATTTTACTCACCTTCCTCACTAGGGTATAAGTAGACTGCTCTATCTGTTCTACAGGAACGTAAAGGAAGCAAGAAAGGGCTTTGGGGTTGGGGTTACAGAGTGAGTCCTGGTTGAGTTAGGACCTGACCTGTGGCTCATGCTCTGTTCTTTTAGTTACAAGCGCTTGAATGTGATCCCTGAACACACAAACTTGTTGCATTTTCTCTCTAATGAAGAGAGATAAAATGCCTTCTTGTGCCTTCATGTAATTTAGTTCAGCATCCCCACATTGCCTGCCATTTTTAGATCAGTCTTAAAAGGCTCTCGGAGCATTGGAATCCACTTCTGTAAGCCATTTATATTCTGTAATAAGGAAGTGTCCAATGAGAACGCACATGTAGGTTATTTCAAGCATCAACACTGTCTAAACTTTCTGTCTTTGGCATATTGACAAGGAAGATACAAATAATTTGAGGCTTTCTTGCTGTGGTTCAGTTATTCAGTGAATGACAGCCTCATAGATACTTGGCACATATTTAGCAAGTTCTTTTTACAGTTTGTGTTTTCTCCCCCACCCCCATAAGATCATGGACTGTAGGAGTTTAGCGACTATAATAAATCCCTGCCTCAGCAGACTCTAAGGTTCTCCCCCAGTGCCTCCTTAAATACGTAACTTCTAAGTGACTAGTTCTAAATGATTCTTTTCTAAGTTGTGGTCTTACAACTGCATTCTTGCTTTTGAACTGTACTCAGGCAACAAGAGAATTTCCTTACTGTTTTTACAGTCATGTGTCGCATGATGTGGGTGCTGAGCTGGTTTTTTCAGCGTAGCTGTTATTTTATCACCACTTTTCAATAAGGGTTCATGCATGACCTGCACCTTTCCTTCCCAGCATACACACATCACATATGACTTCTTTCCTTTAGGTTTCTGTACTTTTTCTCTCTGTGGTAATTATATTATACCATAGTGAGCTTGTTTATTTAATTTTTTGGTGTTTGTTTATTGTTTTAAGTCCTCATTTGTCACATGATTGTAAATGCTGTTTTCAAATATCTTCCAAAGTCTTTGTGTTTTCTGCAGATTTAATGAGTTTTATATTCCATCAACTTATCACTAATGACCAATTTCAGTATGGATAATTCTGAATATGAATTAAATAGTGTATTGAATGTCAACAGGAGTTGTCACATTATTTGGAAAGAAAAGCCAACCATCACGAGTAGGTCAAGTATATAACCTGTGCTCCAGCAACACTGAAATACTCAGTCATGATTAACTGTGGCTGTTATGGAAGCTGGGCAACTCTTAAAATGCCATTTAATAGTTTATTTGAACATAAATATTCTACTTCACAATATTTGTCACAAGAGTAGAGTTTATCAAATCACCTACTTACTTTTGAAACTTCTATAAACTTGATATTTTATATACTGTATTTTGCCTTGTATAATGTGCACCTTATACCCAAGTTTTTTTGGGGGGAAATAAGGATACGCACTGTATGTGGGTATAATTATGGGCGTAATAATCCCATGTATAATGCATACAAAATGTGGGTGTGCATTATACATGACAAAATAGGTCATTTAAAATCATCCCAGAATCTATAGGAAAAACCTTGTAGGTAATTTCCTTGGATATCTCCTCAGTAACTAAAAATTTAGTTCTAAATCCAACTTACAACTTTCTAGCCTTCAAACAGTTCCTCTTTGTGAATGCTCAGATAATTTACAGTTTAGTGAGTGCTCTTCCTCCCTTGTCTCCCATGTTAGTCAGCCCCCAGGTCCTGTCGCTTCTGGGTCCTAATAGCTTTCAGACCCACCCAGCTCTCCCCGCTCTCCCCGCCGCGCTGTGAGCCAGGCCGCGGCTGTTCACGCGCAAAGCAGCCTTGGAGCACAGCCGGCCTTCCTGCCTCCTTCGCTTGCTCCTGCCCTTTCACTGGCTGGTCTCGGCACTGGAGCCAGATTGAATACACTAAAATGCAGATGATAAAAATCTCGGTTGCTTTCTTTTTTTTTTGAGATTTTCTTAATTTATTTTTGGAGAGAGGGGAAGTGAGGGAGAAAGAGAGGGAGAGAAACATTGATGTACGAGAGATAGATAGATTGCCTCTTGCATGCCCCATCTGGGGACCTGGCCTGCAACCCAGGCGTGTGCCCTGACTGGGAATCGAACCAGTGACCTTTCTGTTTGCAGGCCAGCACTCAGTCCACTGAGCCTCACCAGCCAGGGCGCAGTTGCTTTCTAACAAGTTTTAAAGGCCTTTCTGGATCACGTTCTGCGTCTCCTTTCTCTCATCTCTTGCCACTCTTCCTGTCGCCATTCCTTCTCTTTGCCACAAATCCCCCAGCCAGGGTAAACTGTTTGCATTTTCCCAAGTGTACTAGACGGTGTCCTGTCTGGAATTTTGCCCGTGCTGTTTACTCTCTTTTTTCAAGATTTTATTTATTTTTAGAGAGGAGGGGAAGGAGAAAGAGAGGGAAGAAACATCGCTGTGTGGCTGCCTCTTGTGCACCCCCTACTGGGGACCTGGCCCGCAACCCAGGCATGTGCTCTGACTGGAAATCGAACCAGAGCCCCTTTGGTTTGCTGACCAGCACTCAGTCCACTGAGCCACACCAGCCAGGGCTGCTCTGACTTCTTGTGTCTTCACTTTTAGCAGCTTGTACTCATCCTTGCACTCAGTTTACCAATTACTTCCTGGGGAAACCTTCGTGTCCTTCCCATGTGCTTTCCGGGTGTGCAGTGGTCAACTGCTTACCCCACTGTGCTAAGATTCGCAGCTAGATGGGAGTGACCTTTGTAGAGCAGGGATTGTGGCTTGTCATTGACACTTTAATACCCCGTGTTGGGCCTGGGGTAGCATGTTGTAGCTTTAGTAGATATTTGTGAAATGAATAAATGAATGAGTGAGTAAGTGAGAGATATCAATGTGTATTCTTCACTAATCATTCTCTCCAGAATTAGGCAAGGCAAGGCTACAGACTTTGAGTTGATTTTTATTTGAAACTTGAGTTTTATTATTGGTATCCATACTCATTTTTAGTACTTCATGTATATTTACTATATATTTCTATTTCATTTACTACATTAATTTTATTTAGGCATAAGTCATTTGTTTTTTCATAATTTTTGTCTTATTTTCTTTTTATCACCTGCCTCAGGTGGAGGATGCGCTATCCTATCTTGACCAGGTGAAGCTGCAGTTTGGTAGTCAGCCTCAGGTCTACAATGATTTCCTTGACATCATGAAGGAATTTAAATCACAAAGGTAAAAGACGTATGTGGTTGTACTCACGCTTTGTGCTTGGAAAGTTGATTTCAGAGTGGGGTGGGTATAGCTTATTCTCCTCTCCTGAAAGATAATGGATGTCTCCTTTTGGGGGTTTAATTTTCAGAGTAATGCTTTAATTTATGTATTGATTTGTTAATGAAAATTATAGGCCCTAGATCTTTGTTTTCTCCCTGTTGGTACATTTTTCTTAACTAAAGTTTTCTTAGGACTTCACCTCAATCGATGGAGGCAGGCTGGAATGATCAGATGCTTGCTCTTTGACTTAAGATGCACTAATGCTCTGGCATGGTTCACTGTTGTAAGAGAACAGCTGACTCATCAGAACAGTGTAGATATGTGATTTGTACTGGTGGATCACAGGTTGGATTTTGCGTGGAGATTGCAGCTTTAGGTTTATCTGAGTATCTGCTTGACAGGACTGGTACCGTGAATATATATTCTGTTAAAAGTTGTGGCCAAATCTCTGAATATGAAGTAAATGTCTTTGAAATTTCAGATTTCTTTGTATGTTCTTAATTTTGTAATAAGCAGATTGATTTTTATTTGCTTTCCTTTTAGAAAATGTAATGTGAAATTTTCTTCTTACTAGAGTGTTTTTTAGTCTTGCCACTTTAATTTTTGTTTTTTTAATCAGCATTGACACTCCAGGAGTGATAAGTCGTGTGTCCCAACTGTTCAAAGGCCACCCAGACCTGATTATGGGCTTCAATACCTTTTTGCCCCCTGGCTACAAGATTGAGGTGCAAACCAATGACATGGTGAATGTGACGACTCCTGGCCAGGTCCATCAGATCCCTACCCATGGCATCCAGCCCCAGCCTCAGCCACCACCCCAGCATCCTTCCCAGCCTTCAGCTCAGTCAGCTCCAGCTCCTGCCCAGCCGGCTCCTCAGCCCCCACCTGCCAAAGTCAACAAGGTGAGCACTTGGAAAATTTTACATCACATGAAATGCATCTCTAGAAAGTACCCTCCTTTGACATTTCCTCTTTAGGTAAGACTAGATACATATGTTACAGTGATTTCATCAGAGAAGGTTCAGTAGTCACATCTCTGTAAAGTGGTTCACATGTACATACCACATGTTTAGATGTCTGTTTAAATCAAGACATCAGCAACCTATAAGGGCTCTTATTGTTCCCAGCTTCTCCTTATTGAACCCAAGAACATCCCAGTAGGCAGCAGTTTTGCTTATGTGGTGGTGCTTTGACAGCACAGGCAGAAGTGATCATCGTATTAGCATACAGTGCTCCTGCCTGCGTGATCATCGTTTTACAGAGCTCACTCCGTTTACCAGATCAGGCCGTACCGAGCGTGGCAGAAGGTCCTGTTGATGACAGTGGTGGCAATGGTCATCGGTATTCTTGGTCTAGAACTGCACTGTCTAATAACAGTAGTCACTGGCCACATATACTTATATTTAAATTTAAATTAATTAAAATAAATATTGTGTCCCCTAATTCTTACTGGGAACAAACCAGTGTTTCAGTTGCACTCACTGCATTTCAAGTTCTTAGTAGCCTTGTGTGGCTACTTGGTGTCGTCTGGGACAGTGTAAATAAAGAACCTTTCCATCGCTCCCGACGGTCTGCTGGACTGAGCTGGCGTAGGAGACTGGTGAGGAGGTGCTGTACCACTGAGGTGTCTTTGTGACGCTTAGGGCACAGCGCATGTAGAATGAAGTTTTTCCCATTCTGGTTGCACCTGTTGGGCTAGTGTGCTTAAAATTGCATATGAAAAGTTCTTCCCTGTATCTACTTTTAAGGCTGTATTTAGAAATTTTGAGACTGAAATATTTAATTTAGAATTGTGCGCCCTCTACACTTCCCACCCCTGCCCAGTGTGATTTGAGTTGGACTGAAATGGCCTGGCCAGCAAGAGTAAATAGGTTAACCAGACACCTCGTTTCTCTAGAGTTCGAGCTTTTTTTCCTGTGTCAAACCATTTGTGTTCCTGAGGAGAATAAAGACTTTTTTCTTTTTAGCCTTCCCAACTACAAGCACATACTCCTGCCAGCCAGCAGACACCCCCACTCCCACCGTACGCATCCCCACGCTCTCCGCCTGTCCAGCCTCACACCCCAGTGACAGTCTCGTTGGGAACGGCCCCGTCCTTGCAGAACAACCAGCCCGTGGAGTTCAACCACGCCATCAACTACGTTAACAAGATCAAGAACAGGTTCCAGGGCCAGCCGGACATCTACAAAGCGTTCCTGGAGATCTTGCACACGTACCAGGTGAGAGAGCTGCCCTTCCCACCCGTCTCAACCGGCTCGCCCCTGAGCACATCTAGTCCAAGAAGAAGTCGAATGAATAGTGCTGTGTCCCCTAGTTCTTACTGAAAATTAACCAGTTAGAAACTGTGTTATGTATTTATAAAGCATCGATTGCCTGGCTTTAATTGCCTTATAGCAGGTAGTTACGATTTTTAAAGTTACTGCCCTGTGAAATAAATAGTACTTATGTGTGAAGTTTAGAGGATGACGTGTGTCATAAAGTTAATCTACAACAGGAGGAGAAATTTCTCTAATGTTCTGTGTTTTATCAACTGATAGTAGTTCCCTGCACATTCACATAGTAACTGCCCTAGTTTTAAAGGAATTGTCAGCCACCATCTTCCACTTCTTCCTCAAAGCTTGTAGTCAAAGCTGTTTCTAAGATCATAGACTTTATTCTTAAATGCAGCCCAAATAGATAACACACAGAGTTCCTATCAGACACCTAAGAAAATGTGCGAAAGTGATTCACTCAACACAGTGCTCCTCCAATATGATCTCTTCCCATTTGCAATTTATCAGAAGGAGCAGCGAAATGCCAAGGAAGCTGGAGGAAACTACACTCCAGCGTTGACTGAGCAGGAGGTTTATGCTCAGGTGGCTCGTCTTTTTAAAAATCAGGAAGATCTGTTGTCAGAGTTTGGACAGTTTTTACCAGACGCCAACAGCTCTGTGGTAAGTTTTATTTGGAAGAACTACACTATTTAGAATTATTATCTTAGATGAGTTAGTAAGCTGGGATCAGAAAGTCGCTGTTTCTAAATGCTGCTCACTTGCTTTGATGAGAACATTCACCTCTTTTGTGCGTCTTCGTTAGCTTTTAAGCAAAACGACTGCGGAGAAGGTGGACTCCGTGCGAAATGACCACGGAGGGACTGTGAAGAAGCCCCAGCTGAACAACAAGCCCCAGAGGCCCAGTCAGAATGGCTGCCAGATCCGGAGGCACTCTGGGGCAGGAGCCACCCCTCCAGTGAAGGTGAGGGGGCTGGGGGGTGGCTGCTCGTAGACTTCCGGGGGCAGCCGCAGTGGACAGGCACTCCACGGTTGGTCCTGTGCTCTTACCCTGGCACGTAGACACTCGGGTAGTGGATTTTCAGGGTGAGGGTACATGTCACAGAAGCTCAGTGCAAAGCATCTTACCTGGCTTTGCAAAAGAAGCTTAGAATACCACTAGTGACTTGGATCACTGTGCTTCTTTTGAGTTTTTATTGGTTTTCTCTATTTTCTCTCTCTTTGCTGATGGGTGACATCTGTTTTTTGTTTTCTGCTAAGAGTTTCTGCGACATTCATTTTTTCCTTCTGATTTGATGACGTAAAACCTTCCTTGTACTAAGAAGGATTATTAAGCTTGATAATTGTTTCAGATACAAGCCAGTGATCTCTGAGGCTCTGTTAGTAAAGTGCCTGTGCTTTGTGAGGTCTGTTTGGCCTAGAGACCTCTCCTCCCCAAGGTCCGTTTCTGGTTTGCCTGATCTTATCTGTATCCTCTTAATCTCCAAGGTGTAGGACCTTTTGGCTGTAGCAGGAGGAGGCCTTAAACCACTGTTAGTGACTTGTCACAGCAGTGCTGACCTGCCTGCAGAAAGCTGAGCCTGCTCCCTCCCTCTGTATTGTGGAGAGGGACGGGTGTAGGGACTGAGTGTTGCTTCAGTGAATTTTAAAGCAGTACGTAACACAGAAGAGAGGCGTGTTTGCAGAGCTTTGTTAAAGAAGAAAAGCTAGTAGAATTTCTGATAGTAAGAGATGACCGGTGATTACACAGATAACTACAAACACTGACATGTTAGGTGTTGTTGATACTTTTGAAGGACTATTCTTTTAGTGTTTGTAATGGTTTCTCTTTTTTTTTTTTTTTTAAGATTTTATTTATTTATTTTTAGAGAGAGAAGAAGGGAGGGAGAAAGAGCAATGTATGGTTGCCTCTCACATGGCCCTCACCGGGGACCTGGCCTGCAACCTAGGCATGTGCCCCGACTGGGAATTGAACTGGGACCTTTTGGTTCCCAGCCCGCGCTCAATCCACTGAGCTACACCAGCCAGGCTGGTTTCTCTTTTGAAAGCAAATTGAACACAGTAATTTTCTACTTCTTCAATAAAAAGTATTATTTATAAGGATAGCAAGAACCAGGTTAGCAGATTTGCTCCACTCCTGAGCTGGTCGTCTCCCACACGTGATTAACCACAGGTGGAAACCCTGCGTTGGGGGTTAGCATTCCCTCCCTGCTTTCTGCTCAGGCAGCATGAGCAGTGGCTATGGCTCCTCAGCAAGTAAGCTCTGGGGTGGCAAAGGTAAATGTGCTTCTCCCAGAGTTTGTGTTTCTTCACAGATAGTTGAGATGTTGCCTTTTAAAAGTCAGTTCTTGTGCCCTGGCTGGTGTAGCTCAGTGGATTGAGCGCGGGCTGCGAACCAAAGGGTTGCTGGTTCGATTCCTAGTCAGGGCACATGCCTGGGTTGCAGGCCAAGCCCCCAGTGAGGGCCATGTGAGAGGCAACCACACATGGATGTTTCTCTCCCTCTCTTTCTCCCTTCCTTCCCCTCTCTCTAAATAAATAAATAAAATCTTTAAAAATAAATAAAAGTCAGTTCTTGCCTGACAGTTATGTTATGACCTGTTTGTTCCCTTTGAAAGAACAGTCTTAAATTGGTCTGAGTGGATATTGCTGAAAGATAGTTATTCCTTCTGTTAGGAAAATATGCTATGCTCTTTTCATGAATTTTTAGATTGAACTATAATTAAAAGTTAAAGATTGATTTCTGTCCACTCTAGGTAATATACTCCAGCTCTTTTTACAAACAGTCTCTTCTACCTCCACAGCTAGGAAGACAAGGCAGTGGCATTATGTTCGAAATACAGTTACTTGTGGCCCATGGAGAAAGGAAGGGTCCCAATTCCGCGACAGTCCGTAGAGAGGGTGTCTGGGTGGTAGAGGGACCTGCGAGCCTCTGCGGTGAACGCTGACAGGCAGCCTGCAGGGGGACAGGTGAAGTCTTGCAGGCTGTAAAACGAGCTGGTGACTTGAACTCTCTCACTTGTTGCAGATTGTTAATCAGCAGTGGTTAGTGAGGAGACCGTGTGGGCACGTGAGAATAGTACTCAGAGGGTCCACCCTCTGAATCTTAGCGTCTGGTGTTTTCCCTTTTGCAGAAGAAGCCCAAACTGCTCGGCCTGAAGGACTCCTCAGTGGCAGACGCCAGCAAACACGGCGTGGGGACGGAGTCGCTGTTTTTTGATAAGGTGAGTGAGTGAGTGAATGAATGAAATATCAGCCGTTATGCCAAGAGAAAATCACTCCATCCCCAAGAAGGTTTTTTCTTTAGAGGCACCAAGCTGATGAGGACTTTCTGCGATTTAACGTGGTTTCCGAGAGAAACGGTAGCATTGTCTGCTTTGGTTTTGTGACATGGTTTGCAGCAAAATCCAGCATTTTCCATAGTGGCACATCGCTTTAACAAAATGCATATTAAAACTCTCCAAAGGTGTTTGGCGCTCCCTGCTGCAGTGCCCTGGTCTGGACAGTGGAGAGCGGGGAGTGTCAGTGCACTGATTATTGAAGACTTAACATGACTCGTGATCTTGTAACTGCTTATGATGCTGACTCGCAGTATCAGATACAGGGTTCCTTGGGATGCTGACTTAGTTGTGTGTTGTCAGTGCTCTCCAGGTGATTCTGATGAGCACCTGAGATGGTGATCACTGGTACAAACTGTTTTAGGGTGTGTTAGTTTGACCTTCCTCCTGTGTCTGACTTCCTCATTGGGACAACTCGATGATCAGCAGGCTCCTTTCATCAAAGTTGCTGGCACCTGGCTGACTTCCCACTTGCAGAAGCCAGCTTGGGTTGATCTGCTGGTGATTTACCCTGTCTTGCAACTTTGGGTTTTTGCAAAAGTGCAAATGATTTAGCATTTCCATGATTGATGCTTCTTGACCTCTCTTTAGCCTGCTGTACCTGTGTGAGCTGTTCTGCAAAATAGTTGAGCCCTTGGCTGACTTAAATCATTTCCGAGGGCTCCTTGATGCTTTTAAGGCAAATGTAGAAGTCCAGGTCACAATCAACAAATGGCAAGGAAAGAGTGGGATTGGGAAGCTAAATAAGTTTAGTTTTTAAAGAATGATGGTATTTTTTGTTGTTTTTGAATATTTTTTTAGAGATATTGAGTACATACTGAATTAGGTATAGATGAAATGTCTGGAATTCACTTTAAAATTCATTGGTGGGGAAATGGGCATAGATGAAACCAAGTTTACTATACATTGATCATTAAGGCTGGGTGAGAATGTGGGGTTCATTAGACTATTCTGTGTATGTTTAAAGGCTAATAAAAGTTAAAGTAAAAATGGTGTATAGTACAACAGTGAAGTGCTCTTTTATCTTTGGCTTTGAAAGTACATACTCCATATAGTATCTCCTGATCGGGAGTTATGGAAAATAGTTGGGAGCCTGGAGAAGGGGTCCTTGATGAAGCCCGTGGCCTGCGGTCGTCCACTCCAGGACCACAATGCTGAGTATTTACACTGAAACTGAAACTCGTTCCGCTTGTTCCTCTAGCCAGGCTAGTGTTACTTTGTGCCATTAAACATTTTAGGGTTTTGGGTATTAAAATGATCAATATTATAAATGGAAGGATAAAAAGAATCGGGTCAGAGGACACAAATACCTTACTTAAAAAGATCCTTATATAAGATTACCAGAGTTTGAAAATAGTGTTGATAAGACTCTTGCTGTAAATGTCTGTTAGGAGAGGAAACAAAAGCTTGAGTAACTCTGATTTGGGTTTGGAGAATTGATCATATGAAGGAGGTAAATGTCTTATTTCAGGATCTCATTTTGAAAGTTTTTTGTTATGGAAAATTTCCAACACGGGCGAAATGAAAGGGGACAGTAACCCGACTCCTCACGTGCCCGCGTCATCCAGCCGCTGGCCGTGCACCTCTCTCGTGTGCGCTCGTCCCCCGCACACGGGTCCCACGGACTGCGTTACTTCATTCATAAACATTTTTATTGTTTCCTTTTTAAAAAAATGTTTTATCCTCACCCAGGGACATTTTTTCATTGCTTTTTTAGAGAGAGGAAGGGAGAGAGAAGCACTGATGCAAGAAATAAGCATCGAATGGTTGCCCCCCATTTGCACCTGGTCTAGGGATCAAAGCGGTGACTGAGGCCTGTCACTGACACAACCTTTTCAGTCACGGGATGACTCGGAGCCACACTGGCCAGGGCTGTTTCCTTTTAAAATAAAGCATTTTTTCAACCATAATCATAATCACATCTGAAAAAAATAGCATTAATTTGTTAGTATTATCAGATAACTTCAGATTTCCCTGATCATTTCACAGTGATCCGGGATCACTCTGACCGGCGTGGTTCAGCTGGTTGGGCGTCATCCCACAAAGCAGAAGATCGCTGGTGTAATCCACAGCGTCGATGTTTCTCTCCCTCTCTTCCTCCCTCCCTCCCCTCTCTCTAAAATAAATAAAATCCTTTAAAAAACTGAATCTTTAAAACAAAACAAAAATAAAAGTGATCCATGATCTCCTCATCCCCCACGTAACCATTTCTCTTCCGCTTGTCTCCATCAGGTCCGGAAGGCCCTGCGCAGTGCAGAGGCCTACGAGAACTTCCTGCGCTGTCTCGTCATCTTTAACCAGGAGGTCATCTCTCGGGCTGAGCTGGTGCAGTTAGTCTCTCCTTTCCTGGGGTGAGTGGCGTTGAGGGGGCTCAGTCCTGATACATGGTATGGAAGTGAAATAAAACTTAGTTTGTGAGAGTATATGATAGGAAAAATTAGTTTGGTTGTGGTAGGTTAGTTGACTCAAAAAAGTCTGTCAAGATTCTTCTGGGAAGTCTTCTATTTCAACTGTAGAGATGAAAAAATAGGGCATCCCCTGATCAGTGTCGGATGTTTATAGAGACCAATCTCTTCGGTGTTCTAGAATCTTGACTATATTTGACAACCTAAGAATGATCTGAGTATTGAAGCAGCATTCGTGATTAGAAGAATTGTTGGTTTTGTCTGATTGCAGTGCACTGTTCCATCACCACCCTAAGTGAGCTCAGAGCGCCCTACAAGTAAAGGGGAAGCCAAGTCCTCAGAAGCAGTAATTGCCATCCCTGGTAGCAGAATTCTGACCCAACACCAAGTTGTGGTAGCCATACCTCAGGATAAGTGCATCATGCTTCTATTTGCTCACCAGTTTTTGGGTTGATTTTTTCAGGAAATTCCCTGAGTTGTTTAATTGGTTTAAAAACTTTCTGGGCTATAAGGAGTCTGTACATTTGGAAACCTTTCCAAAGGAACGAGCCACAGAAGGCATTGCCATGGAGATAGATTATGCCTCTTGTAAACGATTGGGTTCCAGCTACCGAGCCCTCCCAAAGAGTTACCAGCAGCCCAAGTGTACAGGACGGACTCCTCTCTGTAAAGAGGTAAGGCCTTCCCCAGAAAGGGGAACCCCAAATCTGCAGCTTTCTCTAGAAGGGAATGGTCTCTGAGATCAAGAATTTATACCATTGAGGAAATCAAGACCCTTTTCTGTCTTTTTTCAAAAGAAAATGTTTTATACTTATTTCAGAACCTTTTCCTTAATCTAGTATCATTTGTAAACTTGCTAAAGGTGAAGCTTGTAATGTTAAATGTTCTTCCTTTTCCTAGAGTTTTGTCTTTTTATTGAGAATGCTTAATCACCAGAAAGCTTTGTTACACTTTTGTTTCCATTTCTCTTTTACCCAAAGGTTTTAAATGATACGTGGGTTTCCTTCCCTTCCTGGTCTGAGGACTCCACCTTTGTTAGTTCCAAGAAAACTCAGTATGAAGAACATATCTATCGTTGTGAAGACGAGCGCTTTGAGGTACAAACACCTTTGTCACTTGAACTTGGGAAAGTGGGAGACACTAAATAAGATATCTTAGATACCCATCTGTGAAGTCGACTGCTAAGACTCAAGAGTCCCATGTTCGTGTTCTTTCGCAGTAACTGCTTATTGTACTCGCCATGCTTTAAGAGTTTGTCAAATGTGTTAGTGATGTTTTTGTGGCGAATGGGACTTATCTAGGCCACATTGACCCTTTAACTGAAATTATCCATTGATAGCTGAATGATCATTTGAATTGTTAATTCCATTTTAAAGGTTATTATGTATTGCACGGTAAATAAACTTAGTACTATAGTAAGGGCTACTTGGCTTTCTTGAAGCTGCTTGAAATTATTTTAAAGTATATTGTTATTCTTAGCAAGTGAAATCAACTCTCCTGTGAGAACTGGTATTCTTCTTTCATATTTCTGATGTTGATGTTGGTACCTTTTGAAAGAAAGTTAAAGTGGGGACTTTATCTTAAAGTTGTTGGGAAGTAGCTGGTGTGGATAAATGAGCTGGTACAGCCCCCGTGCCAGGAGTGGGAGCACTGAAAATGGGTTCTGAATCCCCCATGTTCACTCATATTTTCAACAAGGAGAGGACATGTTAAATGTGTCTAAAGAGGTAAAATTACATGTATCCCATTTAACTTATTTATTATATAAAACTGACTGGCCCTGCTTATTAACCTTATGGATGGGTGATACCTTGCTCTTTGTTAGACCATACTGATTGGCCCTCTGCCAGTTACCCCCACACCCACTCTAGCTGTCTTGGGCAGGTTGTGAACGAAGAACCACGTTACTTGGCCACTGGCAGATGATTGGCCATCTCTGCCCCAGGGTCAACCATTTGCAGAAAACTAAATCATGATAGATGTTAACTACCATGGAAAGTTTTATCTGGCTAAGGAAAGCGTTGCTTATGTATGTTTAGTGAGGAGAGAGAGCAGAGTTAGAGAGCAGAGACTGACGTCTTTTTTGGATGGGATGTTCCTGTTCTCACCTGGTTTGCATGCAAACAAGAAGCAACGTGCTCATTTTCCCATCCGTGCGTGTAGCAGTAAAAGTGACCGAAGTGGTGTCCGTGTGTGCAGGTTTAGGCTGGGGAGAGCTGGGCTAGTCTGAAGGAGCATACCTTTCTGAAACTCTTACCGGTGCAGTTGTTTCCCAGGAGCATTCTTTTACACAGCGGGACGGTGAGGGATCCTAGAATACGGACAACCCCACATCTTGGTGGCTTGAAGAAACAGACTTACTCCTTGATCTTGCTACACATGCATGGATGTCTAGCAGGGGATTCTGCTCCTCAGAATGACTTGGGGGCCCAAGCTGCCAGTCACTGGCAGGAAAAAGATGGCCCAGCCTGGAAGTAATTAATACACATTACTCTGACCCACCTGTTCACAATTCATTTGCCAGAACTGGTTACAAACATGGTCTTATCTAATCACAAGGAGTGAGGATGTTCATTGCATCTCTTGTCCAAAATTGGGGGTAGGGGAACCAGAAATATTTGACAAAATGACTACCACAGTCCCAAAACTAGAAAACTTAGGGAAAATTCTACAGACATTTGTTCATAGGCTCTTGAGACTACTTGTTTACTTTATTTTCTGTTTCTCATTTAGAGATTCTTGTGTTAAGGCTGGGAAAAAGGGAACTCAAAGACTGCCAGTCAAAATCCTTAATCAGGTCAGACTAGGCCCTTGCCAGAAAATCAGTGCCAGGAGTTCAGACAGAATTTAAATGGGGCCCCACGCGTGTAACACTGAGTTCTCACTGAGTATGTGAGCAAGGCCGTTAAATACTTAAATATTTCAAGTGACCCTGGAATTCTTTTCTCTAAGACTGGGAGTTATCATCCTGAATTGTCTCTTTGGGACTTTTTTTTTCCCCCCAGTTATTATTTGTAACATCTTAGCATTCTGGAAAGTTCAGGGAATAGTATTTGTAGGGTTGCTTCTTGTTAGGTCCTTCTAGTCTGGGGTTAGTGGTCCCAAACCAAGCACACTGGCAGTAGTAGAAGTAATGACTGCCACTTACCGGTCACTTGTCACTGTCTGGTGTGTGCTAGACATTGCACACAACCCTTCACGGCATTTTATTTATTTATTTATTTATTTATTTTTAAGATTTTTTTTATTTATTTATTTTTAGAGAGAGGAGAAGGGAGGGAGATAGAGTGGGAGAAACAGCAATGTGTGGTTGCCTCTCACATGGCCCCCACCAGGGACTTGGCCCGCAACCCAGGCATGTGCCCTGACTGGGAATCGAACCGGGACCATCTGGTTCCCAGCCCGCGCTCAATCCACTGAGCTACACCAGCCAGGGCGGGAGTTGTATCATTTGATCCGGAAAACAATCCAATGAGAGTAGGTGCTATTATCCCTCATTTACTGGTAAGAAAAGAGTCTTCTGTGGCTATTGTGGCAGAACCAGGATTTCATTCCAGGGAGTTTGACACCTCGCCCTAATACTCCTGACTGCTGTTTTATTCTGGTTTGGGTCCTGAGCACACTTTGTCTTTTTCTTTAGCTTGATGTAGTTTTAGAGACCAACCTGGCAACAATCCGGGTTTTGGAGGCAATACAGAAGAAGCTCTCCCGCCTGTCTGCTGAGGAACAAGCCAAGTTCCGCCTGGACAACACCCTCGGGGGCACGTCAGAGGTCATCCACCGGAAGGCACTCCAGAGGATATACGCCGACAAAGCGGCCGACATCATTGACGGGCTGAGGAAGAACCCCTCCATCGCTGTCCCCATTGTCCTCAAAAGGTACCTGCACAGTGTGCCCTCCGTGCTCTCGTGTGCTTCGGGGTGTGTCCCGTTCAGTAAGTCCTGGTTTTGACCACGGTACCTCCATTTTTCCCAGCCCGGCTGTTGGAGATCAGGTACAGCGTAGGAGGTGGGGCCTCTTCTATACGTGTCGGTGAAATGCTTCACAGACGCACGTGTTGCTCTCACTCAGGGTCTTGCCGCTCTTTTCTGTATCTCCCAGTTGTGGTGTATGTGCCGCTGAAGCTGGTGTGCTGGTAGGGCTTGGGTGGGCTCTGTGTGACCAGCAGTGGAGGACAAGCCACAGTGGGGAGGCCACAGCGGGGCGCTCTTTGTGTGAGGCCGTGCTTTAAGTGTAGAAGAGAACAGAGAAGAAAACTGCCATCCATGTTCCCTGGTGTTCAGTACTGGCCACTGTAACAGCTTTGATTTTTTTTTTTTTTTTTTTTTTAATATCTTTTTTTTTTTTTTTTTTAATCTTTTTTTTTTTTAAGATTTTATTTATTTTAGAGAGAGGGGAAGGGAGGGAGACAGAGAGGGAGAGAAACAGCAATGTGTGGTTGCCTCTCACATGGCCCTCACAGGGGACCTGGCCTGCAACCCAGGCATGTGCCCTGACAGGGAATCGAACCGGCGCCCTCTGGTTCCCAGCCCGCGCTCAATCCACTGAGCTACACCAGCCAGGGCACAGCTTTGATTTTTAAGAAGAGTCGCCCTTTGTCTTTGTAAAATTGATAGGCATTATTTAAAAAGACTTAGATAACGACTTTTACAAGAATTTCTTATTCTTTCTCCTAATAAGCCTTCTGCCTGAGGTGTAGAGGGGCTGTCGTGCCCATCTCTGATCAGGCATCAAGGAGAGGCTCGAGTGAGGGCTGAGCCCCAGGCCCCTCCAGGTCTGCAGCGCTCTGGACCACGGTGAATCCCAGCTGAGACCTTGGTCCTCACTCAGTACGTGTCACCTGGTGACAAGGAATTCTTGCCTGCTGCGCAGATGCCCCAATTTTAGTGTTTCTCCCAAGTCTTCCCCTCAAATACTACCACAGGTTATTTCTCTTTTTGCCAGTAGCGAACTTTTGGCTTTGAGATATTCAGTTCTTAGGTTATTTTTTATTTTACTCTCTTCTCCTCATCTGGAGGGTCAGTTGTTCTCATCAGAGCTTCCCAAACCGTGTCCAAAATGCCATTACTGTGCCGGCTCTCTGCTCTTGGACTTCTGCGTCTACGTTAGCACAGTAAACGCTCTTAAAGGTTCTGTAACAAGGAACCTCGTTTAACTTGGTTTTGGCTGGTCAAGGATGAGAACTCCTTCTTTTAAGGCTATTCTATGGACTGCTGTTTGAGAAAAAAACTATTCTGCGTAGGATTTCTGGCTTTGGAACAGATTATTTCTCCCAAATCCTGAATGAGTAATTTCCTCATGTAACAGAATTAAAGACTGGTTTGAATATTTATTAAGCCACCAATAATTTTGACTTTGAAATAAGTGTGACATACTTCTCACTCCTTTATCTCGCTGGCACGGAAGTAGAGCCGTCTGTGGCTGGCGTAGCAAAGCCAGGGTTCCGGTCCAGAGCTTGATTCTCCGCCTTGTTGTCTCCACCCCGCCGCCGCACCTACTAGGTTGAAGATGAAAGAGGAAGAATGGCGAGAAGCTCAGAGGGGTTTTAACAAAGTTTGGAGAGAGCAAAATGAGAAATACTACTTGAAGTCTCTGGACCACCAGGGCATTAACTTCAAACAGAACGACACCAAGGTCCTAAGGTCGAAGAGCTTACTCAACGAGATCGAGAGCATCTACGACGAGGTGAGCTGGGGATCTCCCCCTGAGAGCCGTCCCTGACCTCTGTGTCCCATAGAGCTTTGACTCCCGGGGGTTAGCGCCGGTACATGAAAGCCAGCCCCTCTCGAGACTTGTTGATTCTTGCTTTGTAGTTGTCCTAGGCTTCTATTCTTGGTTCTCCCATTTTAACTCTAAACCTCACCTTTTACCCTGTCTGGTGTAGCTCAGTAGGTTGGGTGTCATCCCACAAATCGAAGGGTCGCTGGTTTGATTCCTCATCCGGGCACGTGACTGGGTCGCGAGCCAGGTCCCCAGTTGCAGGTGTTGAGAGGCAACTGATGGAAGTTTCTATCCCTCTCTTTCTCTGTCCCTTCCCTTCTAAAATTAAATAAATAAAATTTAAAAAAGTAAAATAAATCTCATGTTTGTACCTAAGCTGTCCTACTGGTTTCCCAGTTACCCTCCTGGTTTCAATTGACAACACCACCTCTCTCTCCATTCACTTCCCTCAAGCAGTACATTGTATCCATTAGTCTGTCTCAGCTTCCCACCACTTAAACCCCTCTCACTGATCCTCAAACTCTTTCCAATCCTGGTTTATTCAGTGTGCTTATAAGGATTATACGTAGTACAGGAACTAGGATACAGAGATGAGTAAGAAAGTAGTCCTGCTTCTTTGACCTCGTAGTCTTAAGTGATGGATAGAAATATGAATGCAGTGTGGTTGAGAATTCCTAGAAGCGGTGTGATCTTGAATTTTACAAAACTTTTTATTGTGAAAATGTCAAATAGACAAGGAAGGGAGCATAGTAAAATGAGCTCTCGCATAAACTTAATCACCCCTGTTTTGCCAATGCTGTTACATCTAACACCTTCGTTCCCACTCCCGGAAGCGCTTTAAAGTGAGTCCTAGGCCTCATGTTGTGTCCTCCATAAATACTAATTCAGAATTTTAGAAGATGGTCCAAATTCTATCCTCCTGTTCCCTGTAAGTCTTCAAAATCTAGAAGGTACCAATATTTTGTTCTCAAACCACATATTCCACATTACTTTATTGTTTCTGGAAGTTTTGGATTGGAAAATACTAGCCACTATGGTTAATGATTGAATGTACTGATGGTTTTGTCTTGTATGTCTGTCTGTGGTTGCCATGGATATGGCACTTACTACTTTGTGTCTCTCTCCTGGTAGAGGCAAGAGCAGGCCACGGAAGAAAATGCTGGAGTCCCTGCCGGCCCGCACCTCTCGCTGGCCTATGAGGATAAGCAGATCCTGGAGGACGCCGCGGCCCTGATTATCCACCATGTGAAGAGGCAGGCCGGCATCCAGAAGGAGGACAAGTACAAAATAAAGCAGATCATGTATCACTTCATTCCAGATCTGCTCTTTGCTCAGAGGGGCGATCTCTCAGACGTAGAAGAAGAGGAAGAGGAAGAGATGGATGTAGATGAAGCCACAGGGGCAGCGAAGAAGCACAATGGCGTTGGGGGCAGTCCCCCTAAGTCCAAGCTGCTGTTCAGTAACACAGCAGCGCAGAAGCTGAGAGGGATGGATGAGGTGTACAACCTCTTCTATGTTAATAACAACTGGTACATCTTCATGCGGCTGCACCAGATCCTCTGCTTGAGGCTCCTGCGCATCTGCTCCCAAGCGGAACGGCAGATAGAGGAAGAAAACCGGGAAAGGGAGTGGGAGCGGGAAGTGCTGGGCATAAAACGAGACAAGAGCGACAGCCCCGCCATCCAGCTCCGCCTCAAAGAGCCTAGTGAGTGCAGAGCTGCTGGGTCGCAGAGGGTGTGGGGTTGCTGAGTTTGGGGTGGGGCCTGGTTAGACTCGGGACTGCTTCCTTTTACACAGGGAGCACAGGCAGGCCTCGGGGAGTTCACGTCCTCCTTCTGTAGCTTACTGGTTGTGTGACCTTACTTAAACTCTCTGAACCTGCTTCCCTGAAAAATGGGGGTGCTACTTGTTACTTTGTGGGGTTGTTGGGAGAATTGGAGAAAAAATGCAGACCGCCCTGTGCAGTGCTTAGATCGTGGACACTCAGTGGCTAGTACTGTGGACACCAGGGAAGGGGTATCAGCTGTCATCAGTTCCCCACATAGCAGATCTCTGGGTTAATGTGAAGTGTGTTAAAGGACAGAGGTCGGACGGTTGGTTCCACTCCGTGACAGAGCTGTGTTCCTGATTGTTCAGACCTAAGACCGGTGCAGACTTCCTGATGTTCTCGGGCAGGACTTCTCTGTAGCCAGAGGCAGGGTTCATGGCTCATTCTAGTAACTAGAGAGGGGATTGGAAAGGAGATTAGAGTTCAGGAGACAGGGTGAGACAGCAGATTAGGCAGAACAGGGATGAAGATAGAGAACTCAGGAAAAGGAAAATAAATAAGGGTTAAGGAAGCAATCATGTGCTTTAAGTAATTCTGTGCCACCTACTTCTGAATTACCATTCAGTCCATAAGTTAAATACTTGAGCTGTAAGCCAAAAACTTTTTCATGAAGTCTTCTCTCTGTGCTCTTGAGGAAATAGCCAATCTGTGGAGCAAATTACCTTTAAAAAAACAAAACAAAACAAAAAACTGATACTGATGTAAAAAGCTCATGTGTGGCCTTAGCCTTCAATCTGTTGAACAGCTAATGGCCCTGGGAATTAATTCTAAAGATCTTTATCTGTATTAATCCTAATGTGAGAGAGACAAGTTTTGTACCTCAATGTGATTATTCCATCTGCTTGAGTAGAAATAAGAGAAAATGGCCTAATCCTGGCTTGACCACAGACTTACCTTGGTTTGAGGCTTACATAGATTGGTCTTGAGTGACAGTCCCAGTCTCACCAATCATAGCTCATTGATTGCACTCATAGCTTTATTCTGACAGAACAGTTTTTTGGGTTTTTTTTTAGATTTTATGTATTATTTTCAGAGAGAGAGAAGGAAGGGAGAAACATCCGTCGGTTGCCCCTCGTACCACCTGGCCCTTAACTCAGGCGTGTACCCTGACTGGGAATCAGACCAGCGACCTTCCGGTTCCCAGGCCCGTGCCCAGTCCACTGAGCCACACAGCCGGGCAGAGCGGTACTTTTTTTATGGCATCAGGACAGCTCATGCCTGTGCTGTGTCTCTGAACACAGCGACACTCTGATGAAACTCAGGCTAGTTGCTGCTTCTAAAGAGTAATTGTCCTGTTTCGTCTGTCTTGAAAAACCCCTGCTTTTGCCTTGAATGAGTCTATCACACCACAGACACACAGAAATGGAGTCAGCTTTTGCTGTTACAGCCTTCTGGCCCCTGTACAGACTATAAATTGGTAACGAGTGTCAGTAACAATAGTTCCGTCGTTTTAGTGTGCTAAATGAAGGGCAACACATATACTGAAAAGTGCACAAATCGGAATTGTATGGCTCAGTGAGTTTTTACAAAGTGAACACATCTATGTAACCAGTACCTGGGTCAAGAAAAACACAACCGATAGCCCCCTCACGCCACTGTCAGATCTTCATGTTTCTGAGTCTTACATGAATAAATGGGTCTCATTTTCGTCAACTAGAGGCAGAGGCCTTTCCCTGTTCTGGGCACTCTGCTAGCTGCCAGCGTCTCTGTAACAACTCCTAAGATTCCAGCTGGTGGCAGAAGTGATTCGTGTGCAGCTACAGATCGCTTTAAGCAACTTGTGAAGTGCAGTGTTGGGAATTCATTTTTAAACAAAAGGACTTTCACAAATGCAGATGACTTCATTGTTCATAGAGGATTTAATTTGCTCACCTTTTCTCCATTCCTGAGGTTTCTCAGTGCTAAAGTGTTACCCTGTCTGCCTTTTCTCACCTGGTCCTCTGTATTTCCTGGAAGGAGCTCTGTGAACAAGTGACTCATTTGAAGAATGCTCTTTGCAGGCGGGCGGAGCAGGTTTCCCCCAGCAGGGGAGCCAACAACTTTTTGAAGAAACCTCTTTCCTGGGATATTTTGCTCTTTATCGTGCAGGGCCCAGCCTACCTGTCAGTGAGTGTCTTTCCGGCGTGGTCGCAGTGGTAGGAGCTGCTGGTGGCGGTGCAGAGTCTCTGTCCTCTGATGGACAGCCCTGCTGGTTGTGGCCTCCAGTCACACTGGGTCTCTGCAGACTGAGGGGCGGGTTCCGTGTATCGGGGTTTGTTCTCTTGGTGCCCCTTAGGCCAGCTGCGGGGCCTGCCCTGGTCTTCTCCTGGCAGGGCGGGGCCTCACCTGTCCCCTCTCCCCCACAGTGGATGTCGACGTTGAGGATTACTACCCAGCTTTCCTCGACATGGTGCGGAGCCTGCTGGACGGCAACATTGACTCATCCCAGTATGAAGATTCGCTGCGAGAGATGTTCACCATCCATGCCTACATCGCCTTCACCATGGACAAGCTCATCCAGAGCATCGTCAGACAGGTAAGGGCGAGGGCAGGCAAGGGCCGATGTCCTCACCTAGAGAGGGGCCGGCACAGAGGGTTTGTGACAGTGCTCACGTACGAATGCTTCTGTAGAAGGGGCGGGAGTGAATGTGCTGTGGGGTGTCTCCTGTTAACAGAGCACGTACTTGACTCCTCTGCTCTGCCCAGTGCCCCGCGTGGTTGGGTGCGACTGCCTCCACCTGGCGTCTGACTCCTTCCACGCTGGGGCCTGTCGGGCCAGCGTGGGTCCCGAGCCCGCTCTTTGTCCTCCTGACCCAGTTTTGCCCTCGCCTACCAGGCATGAGCCCTCAGCTGTGGCCTTTTCTCTTCCATGGGTGTTGGTAATTCTACATACTTCCTCATTTAATATTTGAAGTCCTTTTTACAGGAAAGGTTTCATATATCATCTTTAATAATATACTGCCCACCTCACTGTCTGAGCTTACCACTGAGTTAGGTTTGTGGTTGGCTTTGTGGGTTGTTCCTGTGGCACCTTTGAGTTTGTAAGTATGTTTGTTGTTCTAGACAGAAATGCTAATTTCAAAGGAAATAGCATGCGGTGGTCAGGTTTCCATTTCTTTTCCTTGAGTTCTGAACTCCCAGAGGGAGTCTGTAGTTGGTGCATTACTTTCTTTAAAATGAGAACTCGTAAAAAGAAAATTCTAATTCTAGAGTCCACATTGCCACTGTGGAAAGAAGAGTTGGTTGCTGAAGTGTTTTCTTGGGGTAAAGTATGGAAGTCTTTGTAGAATACCCCTGCTTTTGCCTTGAACTTGAAACCGTGGCTCTGTGTCTCTCAGAGCATATTCTGAGTCAGGGAAGAAGAGGTCACATACCTGACTTTCGACGTCTTCACAAAAGTTGTCAGGCAGACAGTTTTTTTCCTGAATGTTGAAGAAAGTATTAGGCCTTTCCTTAAGAGGTCTGTGTGGTGACTGGCAAAAATTACTGTATGGATACAATTAGCTGTAGTCGTCATTTTTGAGAGACTAATCCCTGTTGACATCCCCTAAAAGTCGCCCTGTGCTTATGTTTCCGCTTACAGGTTTGCTGCTGCTATAGCTAGGAGTGACGTCTTTATCCTGCCAGCACAGCAACTGTATACGTTTAATAAAACTTTTTATAAGCTGAGGTTGGTTTTTGAAACAATAGATATAATTTGTCCATTTACTAGAAGCACCTGGTTATGATTTTGAGTCAGAAAGACATAATGCTCAGTCTTATTTTATGGAAACAGGTTTCATCCAGAAACCCAAATTCAGTGTTTTTAAAACGTATGTTCATGGTTCTCATCTTAACCCCTCGTTTGGAATGAGATCATGAGATCTGCATCTCATCTCATCTGGTGTTCTCCCAGAGTTCATTGCTGACTGGAGGCAGAACGTGTATTTTAAGATCAATCCATACATTTATCTCACCATTTCCAGGCTAGTTAAAGAGGGACTTATTTTTAAGTGTACAGTAAATAGTCTTACAGACATCTAGTGCAGAACTCAGTGTGTACCCAGACCACAAAGGGATTGGCCTGGGCCATGTCTTCCTTTGCCTGCATGCCTTTTTTCTGGGTATCTGCTTCATTCTTGTGCTTCTCTGCAGATGAACATTGGACCTGCCCCCAACCCAGGCTTTGGCTTTCTGTGGCAATGCCTCTGCCCAAACATTACCTCATATTTCCATCCAGACTCTCCTCTGTCTACAAAGCACTCTCATTGTGTCATTTCAAATTTGCAGGGATACACATCTGGCCGGGCTTGGGGGTGGAGTTGCCTAGTTCTTCCTGGGTGACAGTGCTGCCCTGTTCAGAGAGGCGGGAGGGGCCAGATGCCCAAGAAGAGAGTGTGGTGGGGGGACCTGGGCTATTTTAGTAAGAAGGTAGAAAGCACAAGTGTCGACATGGCAGAGACCATGCTTTGGATGTGCTTTCTGTGCACTGCTTTTGTTCTCTCCGAAACAGTCTTAAACTTTGTTATCAAGGTGTTGTAAGCATTTTTTTTTTTAAGATTTTTTTTTTTTAGAGAGAGCGGAAGGAAGGGAGAAAGAGAGGAGAGAAACAGCAATGTATGGTTGCCTCTCACATGGCCCTCACTGGGGACCTGGCCTGCAACCCAGGCATGTGCCCTGACTGGGAATCGAACCGGGACCCTCTGGTTCCCAGCCTGCGCTCAATCCACTGAACTACACCAGCCAGGGCTTTTTTTAAGATTTTATTTATTTTTTTAGAGGGAGGGAGAAAAAGAGGGAGAGAAACATCCATGTGTGGCTGCCTCTTGCACACCTCTAACCGGGGACCGAGCCCACAACCCAGGCACGTGCCCTGGCTGGGAATCAAACCAGCGATCCTTTGGTTTGCAGGCCAGCGCTCAGTGCACTGAGTCACACCAGCCAAGGCTGAATAAGCATTGTTTTAATGGTCCATTAGAATCCATTGTCTGGACTAATTATAATGTATTTATTTAATCCTCTCCAGTTGCTGCTTTTTCTACCATCACCAAATCACTCACCCTCTGACCTTGCACTCTGTCCATTTATCTACAAATACACACACTTGTCATTTAAGACTTTTAAATATCAAAAATAAGTCGTTATAGTTATTAGCACTTCAAAAAGAATGTATCTTCCTAAAAATAGAATGGTTTAGTGGTTATGAGAATTTTAAAATAAAATAGACAAATTGATACTGTAGTTAACTTTTTGCTTTCTGCTGTATCTGTTTTGTTTTACACATTCTCTGGCATTTTAGTAGGTAGTTTGAGTTGAGGGAATTTTTTTTTTTTTTTTTTTTAATTTATTTTTTTTTAGAGAGAGGGGAAGGGAGTGAGACAGAGAGGGAGAGAAACAGCAATGTATGGTTGCCTATCACATGGCCCTCACGGGGACCTGGCCTGCAACCTAGGCATGTGCCCTGACTGGGAATCGAACCGGGACCCTTTGGTTCCCAGCCTGCACTCAATCCACTGAGCTACACCAGCCAGGGCTGAGTTGAGGGAATTTTTATTTCACAGTAGAAATATCCTCATGATTCATGGAAATGGAAACATTCAACATTCTAGTCATCGGATAATTTAATGAGATAGTCACAGAAGTTACCAATAGTTCATCGTGATTGACCTGTTTTGAAGATGAATTAATGAACATGATCTACAATTTAAGTGCTATACTTTCTATCAGATGTAGAAAATAGATGGTGTGTTCGGAAGAATATTGGCCCTAGAAGTCAGGAAACTTGAATGTCAGTCCTAACTCTGCTCCTTCGGCTGAGCGTCCCTGCAGCTACTTCAGCACCACTTTCTCAAATACCTAATGAGTTTCAGACTTTGTACTCGGGCCGCAGGTGTAGACGTGGATCCCGATTTGGTGGTTCCCTAGGGCCCCTCTCCTCACCTTGGTGCGCAGTGAGTTTTCTCTCCAACGTGCAGATTTGTCTCAGACAACAGCATGCCCTCTTCAGGCACTTCCCAGGATAGTTACATTGGTCAT
This sequence comes from Micronycteris hirsuta, assembly GCA_004026765.1. Lineage (NCBI taxonomy): Eukaryota > Metazoa > Chordata > Mammalia > Chiroptera > Phyllostomidae > Micronycteris > Micronycteris hirsuta. The sequence goes on along the minus strand of PVJI01001633.1, from coordinate 96,962 downwards.
ATGAGAATATGTGTGAAAGCAAATTATAAATGGTAGAGAGTGCCGTAAAAATAGAAAGCCACGGGAATTTTCTTTCATATAAAAATTTTTAACTTCCTGCCCTGGCTGGTGTAGCTCAGTGGATTGAGCGCGGGCTGGGAACCACAGGGTCCCGGTTCGATTCCCAGTCAGGGCACATGCCTGGGTTGCAGGCCAGGTCCCCGTGAGGGCCATGTGAGAGGCAACCATACATTACTGTTTCTCTCCCTGTCTCCCTCCCTTCCCCTCTCTCTAAAAAAAAATAAAAATAAAAAAAATCTTAAAAAAAAAAATTTTTTTTTAAGTTCCTTAGAACTTTAAATGAGCAGCACATTAATAACCATTGCCTTTGATTTAGCTTTTTTTTTTTAAGATTTTATTTATTTTTATTTTTAGAGAGAGGAGAAGGGAGGGAGAAAGAGCAATGTATGGTTGCCTCTCACATGGCCCTCACTGGGGACCTGGCCTGCAACCCAGGCATGTGCCCCGACTGGGAATCGAACCGAGACCTTTTGGTTCCCAGCCCGCGCTAATCCACTGAGCTACACCAGCTGGCCTGATTTAGCTTTTAAATAGAGTTCAAAGTTTTACTTAGGACCGGGGATATGGTTAAAGATTTTGGCTTAGTTATTCTCCAAAAAAATAATAAGAATAATGGTTTTTTTTTTTAAGATTTTATTTATTTATTTTTAGACAGAAGGGAAGGAAGAGAGGGAGAGAAACATCCATGTGTGGTTGCCCCTCACATGGCCCCCACCAGGGACCTGGCATGCAACCCAGGCATGTGCCCTGACTGGGAATCGAACCGCGACCCTTTAGTTCGCAGCCCGTGCTCAATAGAATAATGGTTTTGTGTGACTTATTTTTAAAAAGCACCAATTCCAACAAACCTTTGTTTTTGTTTTTTAAGATTTTATTTATTTATTTTCAAAGACAGGGGAAGGGAAGGAGAAAGAGATGGAGAGAAACATCAGTGTGTGGTTGCCTCTCACATGGCCCCCACCAGGGACCTGGCCTGCAACCTAGGCACGTGCCCTAACCGGGAACCGATACGGTGACCCTTTGGTTCGCAGCCCGCGCTCAATCCACTGAGCCACACCAACCAGGCTCCAACAAACCTTTTTGAGCGGAGTGACTGGAACTGTCGAAGTCAGGTCACGTGCGTGGCAGGGAGGAGTATTTCTCGGTTCATTGTCGACTTGCCTTTGCTTGACTCCAGCTGCAGCACATCGTGAGCGACGAGATCTGTGTGCAGGTGACTGACCTGTACCTGGCTGAAAACAGTAACGGGGCCACTGGAGGCCAGCTGAACACGCAGACTTCGAGGAACCTCTTGGAGTCGGCGTACCAGCGGAAGGCCGAGCAGCTCATGTCAGACGAGAACTGCTTTAAGGTGAGAGTTTCTCATGCAGTCGAGGCCCGTGCCGGGACGGTGTCAGCTGTTGGGACTGTCTCCCCGGAAATCATGTGCAGACCAGGGCTCTCGGACCCAGTGACTCCACTGAAGGGAGCACAAAAACATGGGAAAGGGGAGGTAAAGTCTTCAAGGACAGTCTCTTTCTTGCCTTAAAAAAATTTGTTTTATATGATTGTTTATAATTTTGTATTCTGTTTTTTTTTAAACAAATTTTTTCACATGGTAGTGGTTTGTAAGTATATTGTTTTAAAATGTTTAAAATATAATCCTTGATCATTGTGGAAAAGATAAGAAATGCAGAGAAAAGAAAAATTGCCTCCAGTTCTTCCCAGAAATAATCACTGATGACATTTCTCAACTTTTCTATGCTTATGTATATTTTGAAAGAGATTACATTGGGCAATGTGTTCCGTAAGTTATTTTGCTCATTTAGCAACACCTCTGAGTCTTCAACATCTTGTGACTGTTTGATATTTCAAGCCTGCCTTGTTTGACACCTGGGTTGTTTCCAGTTTTCCACCGTTGAGGCGGCTAATTTGAAAAGCGTGTTGCTGGAAACGGCCTAAATGTCCCTCTTACTGTGGAAGTGGTTAGTGGCAGCCTGTCATGTGAATACTGAATGGCGTGTTTTGCAGCCCTTAAAAGTTAATTAGAAATTACAAAAATATTGAAGCAAATAAAAGGGTACAAAAGCACGTGTACTGTTATTGCAGCTAAGTAATAACTGTGCATAGCTGAGCAAAGCCTGTTTGTATGTACACAAGAAGGGCAGGGTCAGATGGCCCAGAACGAGGTTTGTGATTGGCTGAGCAGAGCGCAAGGTAAGTCACAGTTTCACTTTGTTGTGTATGTTCCATGTACTTCAATAATCTGACCCCAGATTTTTCACTTTGTCGTGTGCTTCTACTTTCAGCTGTTTCCATTTCTAATTCATCGCCTGTAGTGTTTGCTTAATTTAGAATCAAAGAACAGGCAACAGATTTCTTAGTTCAGTCCTCAGATCTCATTTTCTAATACCTGAGGACTTTCCCACTACAGAAGAGATTTCCTAAGCTTTTCAGGGTTTTAAACCTATAAATATTTGTTATGATCTTAATTGTGTGTGAATTTCAATGGTGAATGGAAGTAGCCTCCTCACCCTTAATGAGTTAACAGGGAATTAAAGTTGTGGCAAGGGCCAATGAAGGAATGGACAGGTTCCCCCTGTACATGAGAACAGTTGTCAGAGAGAGAGAGGGCGTAGCAGGAACAAAGGCTTTGTAACCAGGAAAATTGTGTCACCACAGTGATCCGCTTTAGATGTTTACAAAGAGAACAAAATTTAATATGTTAGCGCTAAGCATAGGCGGCCCTTCAAAGCCCCGCCGCCTCGCCTCCAGCCGCCTCGCTCCTTGTTTTTCCTGTGTGCGCTCTACACTGATTTTTACAAATCAGGCCTTTCCAGCTGTCTGTATGTCCTACTGTCTGTATTTCACTTACTATGTCTTAGAATTGCTCTAGTTTGGTTTATGTAGATCCACCTGTTTTTCAGTTATATAGATCGACCTGTGTCATACTTAATACTATGAATGTACCACATTCTTTTTATAAAAAGTTATTCTCTTACGGGCATTTATTTCCACTTTTTTGCTATCTCAGATAGTACTACATTGAACAGCATTTTCTTGTATTAGGTTGGCCAAAAAGTTCATTTACTTTTTTTTCATACAAGTGGCTCTGAGTAGTGCTTAGTTGTCTTTTAACTTCATTTGAAACAATTTTGTTAGATTGTATTGTGACAGCTGTCATATTGATGTGCATTTAAAGAAAACCTTATCAAAATCGGTGAATTTTTGTGCAGCCATTTTAATACTGAAAATGTAACCACAAGAATACATGTAACCTTTTCACTATATTGTGCTTTATTATTTCAAGAAAGGTAAAACCACGATTGAAATGCAAAAAAAAGATTTGTGTAGTGTATGGAGAAGGTGCTGTGACTTATCACGAAGGTGTCGAAAGTGGTTTGTGACATTTCTTGGTACGACATTGACATGTTGACCAAATAACTCTTTGCTGTGGGGCCATCTGATGCATTGCAAGACATTTACAGCTCCCCTGGCTGCCCCCCACTAGAAGCCAGTAGCAGGAGAAAGCTAACATACTCAAAATATCCAAATCAATAAAGATTTTGGTGAAAATGAAAAGTGTGTCTTATTTTATGGAAAAAACTAAATGGGCTTTTTGGCCAACCCAATACTTGTGTCCTTGTGCTCATGTGTTCTTAGTTGTCTGGGTTAGAGACAAACAGGTGAAATTACTCGGTCAAAGGGTGTCCATGTTTTTTTTGTTTTTTTAAGATTTTATTTATTTTCAGAGAAAGGAGAAGGGAGGGAGAAAGAGCAATGTATGGTTGCCTCTCACATGACCCCCACTGGGGACCTGGCCTGCAACCCAGGCATGTGCCCTGACTGGGAATCGAACCGGGACCCTCTGGTTCCCAGCCCATGCTCAATCCACTGAGCTACACCAGCCGGGCGGGTGTGCATGTTTTAAACTTTAATGGGTATTGACCGCTCTTTCGCTCTTCCAGATGTTGTGCCGTACCAGGGGGCACTTTCATAAGAGCGTTGATTTCCTTAGCCACTTGGTATTATCAGACTTCTTTATTTTTGTCAGTTAGATGGTTAGAAAATTACATAATTTAAATTCACATTTCTGTGTTTCCTACTGTTGCTCTTGTCTTCCCTCTTCTGTGTATTGTTTATTCATATCTCTTACCTTATCAAGGGGAAGAGGAGTATAGTGTTTTGGGGTTTTTTTAGATTTTATTTATTTTAAGAGAGGGGACTTGATGTGCAATAGACATCAATAGTTGTGCTATAGATACTGTACTTTGCTGTGTATAATGCCCCCTGTGCATAATGCACACCCACAGTCTAGTACTGCCCATGTATAATATGCATCCTTATTTTTCCCTCAAAAATTTGGGCAAAAAAGTATGCATTATACATGACAAAATACAGTACATCGATGGTTGCCTCTTGCACAACCCCAGCCTGGGACCGGGTCTGCAACCCAGGCATGTGTCCTGACTGGGAATCCAACTCGTGACCCTTTGGTTCGCAGACCCACGCTCAACCCACTGAACCACAGCAGCCAGGGTGGGGTATAGTTCTTTTCGTGTAATTGTTAAATGCAGTTGTCGCTGTCATAATTTCCCTGAAAGTGATTGATCTCCTCCTGTATCCTTCAGTGCCCAGCTGAGGGTCCCTTCAGTGAAGTGAACTCTTTCTCAGCTCACAAGAGGAATTGTGTCCTCTTATGTCATGCTGCTTCTGTCTCTAAAATAGTACCTTTGTAGTTACTTGGTTATAATTCATGCAAATCTAGCAGTTTATATTTGTTTCCTTTACTAAATCAATCTCCAAACAAGAAACCGTGTTCTGTTTTGAGTGTGCCCCTGTCTTTTGAGTGTGTCAGTAGTAGGTGCACATGTGTGTGTGGTGTGGGAACCTGCTGGTGGAGGCGCGTGTAGACAGGGCATCCGGTGGTCGTGGAGGCACTTCAGAGCCACCTAAGTAAACGGTTTGGCTTTTCTCGTGGTTGGTGAGCAGTGAGGCATTAGGGACTAAATACCCCACTGGGTTGGAGTTTTCAGAAAGATCGCTTTGGTCGTGCTGAATGAGGAGGAACGGAGGCATCGGAGGCGTGTTTGCTGCTGGAAGCGGTTCCCAGGTTTGGATGGTGGATGTGGGCAGTCTAATGATGAAGCTAGTCAAGACTTGGGGCGTGGTTACAGAGGAGAGAGCTGGATGACGGGCCTAACAGGACAGGCAGCAGGCGGAGGAGACCGTTGGGGTGAAGTCGAGTTCATTTTTAAACATGCACAGTGCAGACTGTCTGCTCAGTATCACTCTGAAGGGTGGTTTCCTTAGAGCAGTAGTACTGACCCAGAAACTCTTGGTCATCCTAGGGGTGGGGGAGGGTTAGCAAAACCCTGGGGACAGGTTTGCCTGCTTTCTTTCTTTCTTTTTTTTTTTTTTAAGTCTGTTTTAGAAGCAACTGTATTTGTTCTTTGTGTATATATTAGGAATTTTTAAAGCTTCTACAGAACACCACCAGGAACCGTAACCAGCTTCTGGTCCTGTTTGCTTACTGACTGTGTGCGTTCGAGAAACCGAAACTCTGAATGACTTAGTTTCTTCCTTGTATGAACCAAGGAGGTTGGAATAAATGATTCTGAAGTTTCCTTCTAAGCACTGAGCTGCCACTATGTGATGTGGATTGTGACCTTGTCTGCAACAAGCCCTCAGGGTGAGGGCATTGAGAACCCTGGTGTCCTACAAGGGGAGGTCCATGGGCCACCATCATTTAACAGTCCTTCTGTGTAAAACATGGCTCAGTTTTGCTGCTTAGTAGTACGCTGCTTTTCATGGAAGAGTCTGGAGGACTTCCAGTGTGGCTGATGCCATTGTCGCAGGTCCCTTCTCAGCAACTGAGGACCGCTCACGAGTTTTCTCGTGTTTGGCGCGCCGTCTGTTACAGACCTGAAATGTCAACACACTGTCTTGTCCACGTCCACTGAAACAATCTCGTTGGTGGAAACCATGCAGGTCAATCTACAAAACACTATGTAATTGCATGAACCCATAAAACATTGCAGTTACATTGTATTTTGGTCATTCGAATAGTCTTTGTCTTCAAGTTTGCCCAAAAACGTGCGGTCCCTGGCATAAGTCTTAGAGATTTCTATGAGGTACGCAATGTGTTAATATGTCAGTATTTTGCCCTGGCTGCTGTGGCTTGGTGGATTGAGTGCTGGCCTGCGAACCAAAGGGTCATATGTTCGATTCCCAGTCAGGGCACATGCCTGGGTTGCCGGCCAGGTCCCCAGTGGGGGCGTGTGAGGGGCAACCACACACTGATGCTTCTCTCCCTCTTTCTTTCCCTTCCTCTCTCTCTGAAAATAAACAAGATCTTGAACAAAGTGTGTGTGTGCATGTGTCAGTATTCTGTGTTCCTCAGTCAGATCATCTTTAAACCTGTAGACTTGTTGAAATCTTTGCATTAAGTCCTGGAACTGGGATTACCGAGTGAAACGGCTTTGACGTTCTATGGTTCTGGCTCTAAAGCACTCTTACTGACGTTGATTATTCCAGCTAATTCCAGAAGTACGAGACATCAAATGGTGTGTTTGTACCGACATTTCCTTTTGCTGGTAGCAAGGTTAAACTTCTGCCTTTTTAATCACCTGACCCCTGAGCTTTTGAGTATTCTCCTCATCCCTTCCACTGGAGCGGAGTAGTATGACGTCATTACCTCCCAGTCCGTGAAAAACCAGGTGATAGTTTTGGAGATGGTTTTTGTTCACACCCAGGTTTCTTATTTGCAGCTCATGTTCATTCAGAGTCAAGGCCAGGTTCAGCTGACCGTTGAGCTTTTGGACACGGAAGAGGAGAACTCGGATGACCCTGTGGAAGCAGAGGTACGACAAGGACATTGTAGACACTGTGCTGAAGGGGCTGCCGTGTCCCGGGAGACCGCCCTTGGCTGTTTTCTAGAAGGCCAGGATAGCCACAGGCCTGCTTAGGGGTCAGGACCTGATGCTTGAAATGCAGATCACAGCTGCCAGGCGGCAGCTCTTTGGGGTGGATGTCGGTCTCAGCTGGCCCCCAGTAAAACCTTCGCCTCTGAGGAAACCTCGTGGTTGGCACCTTCCCAGTTTTCTCCAAAAGCGTATGAAACAACAAATGAAGTGCCACCTCCCTGACATCATCGTGTCTCTTTGTGTCACGTTTTCCTTTTGGTTGGACTAGGCGAAACCAGGAGATCCCTCCCCAGCAGAGTGGCCGGAGTGAGTGGCCGTCACATCCGGGTCTAACTGTGGAGGTTAACGAGGGACGCTTTGTGGGGATAGGGCTCTCGGTCACCAAATCACTAAGTTCTTTTAAAGAGATTCCAGAAATCCAAATTTTAATGTTAAAAGATAGTGATTTTCAAACATGTGCCACTAATATTTTATTTTTTAATTAAAAAAATCTGAAAAAAATATTTCTAAATGCTCTGAGGAAATAAAACTTGTCAGTGAGCCATCTTCTACACATTTATGACTTCTAGTAATTTTTAAGTATCTCAGAGAAACTTTCGGTTTGCTCTCTAACACACAATATTCAGCTGGTGTGCTACAAGAATTTTCAAACATCCAATACCTGACCATTTAGTCAGGGGCACCGACCGCTTTTCCCTTGGAGTGTCAAATATAGAAACAGTAGCCCACACACTGCTGGCCATTTGATGTGAATGAATCCAAAGTATATCTCTTTATTCTGTCAGATCAGCAAAAACATACATTTTTTGGTATGCCACAAAATTTTAGTAAATAGTTTGTGTGTTCCATGAAATAGAAAACATTGAAAATTGCTAATCTAACAATTTTTAAGCTGTTTCAATACCAAGTAACAAGCATTTTATTATAGAAAGAGATTTTTTTTTTTAACCTTGACATTCTAGGGGGCTGAGACATTTTAGTCATAGACTTTGCTGCTGAGGGCGGGATTCAGGCTTTGTGCTCTCTCCCCTCCCCCTTTGTGTTTACAACCCCAGCGCTGGTCAGACTACGTGGAGCGATACATGAATTCCGATACTACCTCTCCCGAGCTTCGTGAGCATCTGGCCCGGAAGCCAGTGTTTCTTCCCAGGTGAGTGACCCAGGTCACGGACAGGCAGGATAACTTGTGCACGGTTGGGCAGTGGAGAGGTAAATGACTGTCGGATTCTTGGGGTGGGGCGGGGGGGTGTTTTTATTTTCTTTTTGATTTTAGAGAGAGGGAAAGGGAAGGAGAAAGAGAAGCAAGAAACATCGATTGGTTGCCTTCCGTATGCACCTGGGGGCTGAACCTGCAGCCCAGGCATGTGCCCTGACCAGAACCAACCTGCAGCCTTTAGGTTCAAGTGACAGTACCCAGCCAACTGAGCCACACTGGCCAGAGTCAGATTCTTCTTTTTCACTTGCTGTGTTCATTGTTTTGTCTGCTGAGGGGACTGACCAAGGTTTGTGCTGCTGTTGAAGCAGAAGTTTTCCTGGAGCTTATGCCATAGCATCAGGGAAGTGAGAGTTTTAGAGAATCAGCAACAACGTGCTTCCCTTACGTCGGATAGAAAAGTGTAGAAGGACACAAAGCTAAATCAGCAAAGGGAAAAGGCACCTGCGACAAAGTCAGAGTAAGCCCAGCGAAAGCTTCCCAGAGACCTCTTCCTTTGGAGTTATGCAAGATGCTCTGAATTCCTCCAGAATTGTGAAATGTGTTTGAAATGCTGTCTGCCAAGGAAGCTTATTAGGTTCTCTCTCAGTGCCATAGTTTTTTTTAAATAAACATTTTTTTTAGATTTTATTTATTTATTTTTAGAGAGAGGAGAAGGGAGGGAGAAAGGGAGAAACATCAATATGTGGCTGCCTCCCACATGGCCCTCACAGGGGACCCGGCCCGCAACCCAGGCATGTGCCCCGACCGGGAATCGAACCGGCCACCCCTTGGTTCTCAGCCCGCGCTCAATCCACTGAGCCACACCAGCCAGGGCTCAGTGCCATAGTTTTTTATTGGATGCTAGTTGCATAGGTATCCTCTGCCTAGCATGTACCAAAATTTCAGATTTCCAGAAAGAAAGCACGTTTTCAGCATAAATCATATATTATGTGCAAACAGTTTATATACAGTGAAACCACTCTTACCATTTAGGGAATAGTGGGAGCTCTCCCAAAATCCAAGATCCCAAGGGATAATCTCAGCAGGCCTCTGAGGACAGATTGTTAAGCCTACTGTGTTACCTCTCTTCACGGGGTCTTCTCGGTCCACCCCCACCACCACGTGGGGGACTGTAGTGCTGACCCTCTGTCTGAAGCTGAAGGAGCGTTTCAGAAACAGAAAATAGGTTTTGCTGTAGGAGAGTGGCTTTCTTTCTTCCGAAAAGTTTGGAGTTGAAATCTCATGCTTTACATTTTCAGAAAGTTGTTATCCAGAATTACAGACTTGGTCCTAATCAGAACATGGATGGGTGAGCAGAAGGGCCCTGCCAGTTTTCTTTCATTGATTCATTGAGCAGACTTCAAGCAGCTGCTGTGTGCCATGCCCCTCTCTCAGCAGAACACTTGGTCTCCATGCTTATGTCTCAGGAACCACTGTGTTGGCAAAGTTTTTAAAAGGTTTACGGTATAGCCCTGGCTGGTGTAGCTCAGTGGATTGAGCGTGGGCTGGGAACCAAAGGGTCCTGGTTCGATTCCCAGTCAGGGCACGTGCCTGGGTTGCAGGCCAGGTCCCCAGTGAGGGTCATGTGAGAGGCAACCATACATTGCTCTTTCTCCCTCCCTTCTCCTCTCTCTAAAAAATAAATAAATAAAATCTTTAAAATAAAAAATAAAAATAATAAAAATAAAAGGTTTACGGTATATTCTTTGTTGTAGACGGTGCAGGAAAGGGAGGCACTTTCATATTCCACGAGGAACAAGATACATCGATACTTTCATTTTGGGGTCGGGGCTGTTCATGTGTGGGACCTTTACCCTAGAATGTTGGTTTCCAGTAATTTGCCTTGCAGTAAAGGTTCTCCGTCTTTTTGGCCTTGAGACCTTCTTCAGTCTTAGAGATTGAGTACTTCCAAAAGCTTAGTTTGTATGGATTATGTCTAGGAACGTTTACCACAGAAATTAAAGTTGAGAAATGCTTAAAAGGTATATGAATTCATTTTAAACATGATGATACTAAGTCCATTATATTATTATAAATAATTTTGTAATGGAAAGCTATTCCAAAACACAAATTAGTGAAAAGAGTAGCATTGTATTACATTTTTATAAAACTGTTTCATGTCTGGCATAATGGAAGAACAGCTGAATTCTTATATCTGCTTCTATATTCCGTCTGTTTCACTATGTTGTTTGATTGAAATATGTGAAGAAAATCTGGTCTTACTCAAATATGTAGTTAGAAAAAATTATTTTCATAATCTTTCAGATAATTGGATATTCTGGGATATGACAACAGAACCCTTCAAGTGGTAGTTTTGTAATAGTTTAGTTGCAGTAGCAATGAAAGTCAGTGATCTCTTCATAGTTATGTCAAACCATTGGTTTATCTTGTAATTTGAATCTTTTTCATCCATGATTTTATAACTTCATGCAGTTGGTATTTGGAAAGTAATAATTCACTAAGTTATACAGATCTACCAAATGTTTACACGTTTTCATTTTATAATATCCAAAAAATCTTGTTTATTAATGTTGCTGTTGACCTCATCAAACACATCTTTAAATAACGGGAAGCTGTCAGCTCCTGATGGCAGGTACCAGTTTACCCAGGTCCATAGTTTCACTCGAAAGCTCAGATCTCAATGTTTGCAAAAGGCATGTTTTCCTTGAAGTGCCAGGCTCCCTTGCTCATTTTGGGAGAAGATATCCTAGGTTGACTAGTTAGTTGTTTTTTCAGGTAAAATTGGTGATCCAGTTGCAGCTCGGGCGGTTTTCTTCAAGGGCTCCATTGCATCTCAGCACATGACGATGTTCCCTGTGTAGGTCCCATGTTACATACAGCATGTTAAAACGGTGTGAGTTAAGGGGCTGGAATTTAATTCAGCAGTGTTATTTCTTCATCAAAGACATTCTTTTTTTTTTTAATCCTCAGTCAGGAACATGTTTCCATTGATTTTTGGGAAGAGGGGAGACAATGTGAGAGAAATATTGATCAGTTGCCTCCTGTGCACACTCCAATCAGGGACCAAAGACCAGGAATTGACTGGCAGCCCTTCTGTGCACAGAGCGGTGCTCTGACCAACTGAGCCCCGCAGCCAGGGCATCAAGAACATTCTTAAGTGAAGCCATCTTTCTTTTTAATTTCCAGTGTGTGGCCAGAGAAGAATACAAAGATTTCTAAGGATAGTTTGGTGCCACCACCAGCATTTTTATTTATTACTTTTGCACTACAAGTACAAATAGTAATGCACTAAAAAGAGAGGAGGAGGCAAATAATGTTTTAGTAGTATTATGAAAGTAGTATCGGTCTCACAGAGCTCCTGAATAGGGTTTTGGGACTGCCAGGAGCCCTTGGACTGAAGAACTTGCTGTCCTACAGAATATTCACTGAGCAGTGCTTTTAATGACAAAATACTGGAAACAATATAATTGCCTAGGTCACAGCCTTTCTCTACTTATTGTTGGAGAGACTTAAGCGCTAAATACCTACCAAGACATCAATTGGTGTTTATCTCCTTTCCTATGTATGTAAATGATATTGGTTATGTACAATCTTCTTGCAAGAATTGAAAAAAAATACGCATTCAAATAATTTTCTGTGCTCTGTGGTTCAGCTGAGGAACCCCTGACTGATTCCTATGAAGGAATGGTTAAGTTGAGGCACATTCCTCTGCAGTCATTAAAGAGAATGACATAGACAGATCTGTGTGTAGTAAAATTTAAAAATCTTCATGAGAGTCAGTGAAAAGTCAAGAATAATAGAATAACATTTATAGTGGGATGCGATTTTTGTTTTGAACAAATTCCAAAAGCAGAACCATAGTGAGTGATGTGCATATGTTATATCAGGGAGACCTGGAAGGTTTTAAAACCTCTAACAGGGTCTACCTTTGCCAAGGCAAGTGGGTCTTGAATTAGGGGTAGGAGGCAAAGATTTCTGCTTTTTGTTCTGTTTATTCCTACTGTTGAAACGTTTTTTGGTATGTATGTAACTAAAATTATGACAAGTGCTGTGAAGGCATATAACAGGGAAAGTCTTGGAGGAGTTTTATGTCATGGGATCGGTCTGGACCAGTTCTCATCCGTCCACGCTGTCTGCTTTGCAGGAACCTGCGGCGGATCCGGAAGTGTCAGCGCGGCCGAGAACAGCAGGAAAAGGAAGGGAAGGAAGGCAACAGTAAGAAGAGCATGGAGAACGTGGACAGCCTGGACAAGCTGGAGTGCAGGTTCAAGCTGAACTCCTACAAGATGGTGTATGTGATCAAGTCTGAGGACTACATGTACCGGAGGACTGCCTTGCTCCGGGCTCACCAGGTGAGAACCTCTCCCCAGCCAGGGCCGGCCCCCCGGAGGCCTGCTGTTTTCGCTGTTCCTTTGTGAGGACCTTTCCTTGGACTTGAGAATTGTTAGTAAGCTGGTGTATTAGGTTGCTAAGGGTGCTATAACAAACTGCCACACAGGCTGTTTGACTTAAACAATAGAAATTTATTGTCTCAAGTTTCTGAAGGCTACAAGTCCAAGTTCAAAGTGTTGTCAGAGTGGGTTCGAACCTCCTGAGGGCTGCCAGGGAGAACTTTTGCTTGCCTCTCCTTTTGCTTTCTCTGGTGGTTGGTTGGCACCATTTGGTGTTCTTGGCCTGCAGATCTCTGCCTTCGTCTTCACATGGCATTCCTCCTGTGTGCACGTCTGTGTCCATATCTTCCCCCAGTCATACTGCGTTGTGGGTTCACCCACTAACAGGATATAACCTCATCTTAACTAATTAGATCTATAATGGCCTTATTTCCAAATAAGGTCACATTCTGAGGTGCTGGGGCTTAGGACTTGAACATTTGAGTTTGGAGGTGGGGCACAAAACAACCCATAACAGCTGGTGGCACTTTCCAGTGCAGCTACTTTACAGCATTTACTTTCAAGTGGTGTTGCTTGTATAAAGCCTGTCTGTCTTCCTGTTCTTCCTCAATTGGGAAAGCTTCATGGTGCATTTATGTACCAGATATTGAGCCAGGCCCTGGGACTACAACCATGAAGTAGGGCGTATAAGGCAGTGTGGCGCACGCTGTCAAGGAAAGAAACTGGGTGAAGTGACCAAGGGTTACTGATTGCAGGTCCAGCCTTTGTGGGGGAAGCTTCTCTGAGGAAGTAATGCATAGGGTCTGAACAGTGGTGCGGGTCCAGCCTCGTGAATAGTGGGAGTTGGTACTTTCTAGGCAAAGGAAACAATTGCAATGCTGGGAAGGAGAGGAACGTGTGAAAAACTAAAACCATCAGTGTGGCTAGAGCCGTAAGGAAGGTGGGATATGTGAGATTGGAAGGGTGGGTATTGGGACGTTGTCGACAAAGATGGCTTGACTCTGAGAATGGGACTGAGTGTGGCACAGAGTTGGAAGGTTAGAGACCATTCAAAAGTCTGCTCTCGTCCAAATGAGACGTGATGGTGACCTGGGCCAGCAGAAAGGCGGCAGTGGGACTGTGAGAACTGGACGGACTGGAGGTGTCATTTGGAGACGTGATTGTCAGGTAATGATCCGATTCCCGTTTGAGGTCAGAGAAAGAACACCAAGGATGATGCCTGGCAGTTTTTGTTACTTGGTTTTCTTTGTTTTGCTTAAATAAATGGGAAGTCTAGGGACATATCTGTTATAGGAAGAGATGACCATGTTTGAGGGGCAGATGCAGCACTCCGTTTTGATCTGGTTAAGTGTGAAGGGACAAGACATTTAATTTAAGCAGGAGATGCTGGGCAGATGATGGAGTGTACTTCTCTCGTGATGCTGTGTGTCGCGTCTGTGTCTCTGGTTCAGATTATTTGGGGAACTGGGCAATCCCTAATTCATCCTCTTCCCTCCTCCACCTTGCACATGAGCACCAGTAAACATTCACAGGATGAGTAGGTAGGAACAGAACCCCCACTGAAGATCCGCGGCGCCGGCACTCTGGCGGGCAGGCGGAGGGACTGCTGTCGGGAGAGCGGGCTCTAAGCTGTTCTGTTACGTAGAAGCGGGTTGTTGCACTGCTGATAGAAATGACCGGCAGCTGCGACTCACAGCGCACTTGGGGGATATTAGAATCAGCTGTGTTGCTGATTTTAAGATGCAGGTTGATGGAAACGAGGAATCTGTGTTTATCCAGTTCCCCAGGCGATGCTAGTGAGAGCTGAAACTGAGCAGCACTGAGCTTGTCCTGCCCAGACCCTGTGTTGGCATTTCTGTGGTGGCTCAGTGGGTTCTAGCTCCTTACATGCTCTTTGTCCTTACCCTCTCTGAATTCTCTTCTGCAAACGTAGATTCCTGTTGTCCCCACCCCCACCCACTAATGAGTGGTATCAGAGACTGGAGCCCACACCTTTCCTTTGCTACTTTAGGAGAAAAGTGGGCTTTGTATTGGGTTGGCCAAAAAGTCAGTTTAGTTTTTTTCATAAAATAAAAGACACATTTTTCATTTTACCAATAACTATTGATCTGGGTATTTTGAGTATGTCAGCTGTCTCCCACTATTGGCTTCCAGTGGGTGGAGGCCCAGGTGCTGCTAAACATCTTCCCATGCATCAGACAGCCCCACAGCAAGATTATTGGCCAGAATGTCAACGGCACCAAGAAATTCTGCAAACCACTTCCGACACCTTTGCAGTCAGTCACAGCACCTTCTCCATACACTGCGCAAACCTTTTTTTTTTTTTTTTTGCGCACGTTTCAGTTGCATTTTTACCTTTCTTGAAATAATAAAGCATAATATGCTGAGAAGGTTTTGTATCTTCTTCCATCTTCAGTATTAAAGTGGCTGCACAGAAATCTGCCAGTTTTGGTAATGTTTTTTAATGCACTCTGATATGACAGCTGTCACAATACAATCTAAGGAAACTGTTTTAAATGAAGTTAAAGACAATGAGGCACTACTAGAGCCGTCCATCATACAAAAAAACTAAGTGAACTTTTTGGCCAAACGAGTATTTGAAGGGGTATTTTTTGTTGTTGTTGTCTGTCTGTCTGTTTTGGTCCTCGTTCATGGGTTTTGTCTGTCTGTTTTGCAGTCCCACGAGCGTGTGAGCAAGAGGCTGCACCAGAGGTTCCAGGCCTGGGTAGATAAATGGACCAAGGAGCACGTGCCCCGCGAAATGGCAGCAGAGACCAGCAAGTGGCTCATGGGCGAGGGGCTGGAGGGCCTGGTGCCCTGCACCACCACCTGTGACACAGAGACCTTGCACTTTGTGAGCATTAACAAGTACCGCGTCACATACGGCCCGGCACTCAAAACGCCGTAACTGCAGAGCCAGAGCAGAGCACGCGGGGGAGGCGTGGGGCGTCCACATGCCCTCGCGCACACCGAGGAAACGAGGAAGATGCCTTTCGAACCTCGCTGGGCCTCTCTGGGGCTTCGCCACCTGATCTGTGCGTGCAGCCTGGCACCGAGTGGGCTACATGTAATAAACGTGGGTACTTTACAGAGTCGACCAGAGCTGGAACTTTCCCCAAGGGGGCTGGGTGTTGTCCTGCCCCGGAGGGGGAGATCCACGCAAGCACAGACGCTCGGCTTGCTTGCACACACCAGCAGAGCTAAGACTGGAGTCTCCTGGGGCCTGACCTTCGATGAGGGAACCAGGTGCTGTTCACACCCTGGCTGGATGGGCGTGCATTGACAGACAGACTGGGGAAGGCTGCGACGCCCACGTGGGTTGTAACTCTCACGGTCACCGCTCCTCTTCTCTCCCCCAAAAGGGGAACAAAACTGGATTTGATCTCCCCCCCACCCCCACCCCACCCCAAACCGTCACTCGAGCACATCTAGAGCATCCATTAGATTTTATCTGGGGCCTGCAGTTTGGCTTTGGGATTGGTCATCTTGTGGATTTGATTCCTGACAAATCCCTGCTGCCTCCCTTTACTCTCTCCTCTGGTTCTCAACCTCAACAAGTCCGAATTAGTCCTTTTTAGCTCCCGTGGGACTGTTTTGTACCTGCTTCTTTACAAGTCTGCCCTAGTGCCATCCACCAGCTTTACTCCTTCTCACACACAATTTTAACTTGATTTTTCCTTTTTTTTTGTAAATAATGTACATACTGTCAATTTTTTATTAAAAGAAATATGCTTTGATGTGCTAGCATAACTGTTCTAGCTTCTTGTGTACCATAGTTCTATGTGGCTTCAGATTTAGTACCTATGAACAGGTGTGCGAGACATTTATTACACTTTTTACCAAAGGGAGTTACTGTTGTAGTACTTTTGTGTAAAACTTGTCTTCCCCTTGCCCCACCCCACCCCACCCTTTTTTTTTTTTTTTTTTTTTTTTTTTTGGTAAATAAATAAAGCTTGGTTCTTCAGGAATAAACTTGCCACCCAAGTCCCTTGTCCTCACCAGAGAACTGTCACAAAGCCGGGATTCGGGCACAGTTCCTTATCAACAGTTCCAACAGACTTTTGCTTTAGTTGGTGGTCAGTTGCACTTAAGTCAAAATATTCCAAACTTTTGAAGTACAGTGTTAATTCTTTCAGTATGTCTTTTCCTCTTAACTATTTGGAGATGTGTGATATTTGGGTAAGTTGTCTAGCTCTATATATTTTTTCTTAACCCTCATTGGAAATGGGAGTGAACAACTTAAATACCAAGCCAGCACTTGGAAGAAGTGTGTATAAGGTGTGTGGTATATCATGAGGGTTGGGAGAAGATTTGGTACACTTCATTACTAACTGCAAATGGGATATATACATTTTTTTTTAATTAACATAAACTGGCAGATATTTAAACATGAGTGATTAGGATTTTGATATGGGTCAGCCGGGACTAATGGTGGATTTTCCTCCAGCAATCAGTGAAATCCCTCCAGAAATCGGGGAAAGTAATCAGTATTTTGTGTCGTTTTGTTTACTTCTTATCCACCCCAAACACCCCCCCCCCCAAAGAAAACCCCACGAATTTTTGGTTTCTGGATTTTCAAAATACACAAGGTAGACTTCGGACTTTGTTTGTGTGTGTGGAGGGAGGGGTGACGGAAGTCTATGGCCCAGAAATGCAGGGTGTGAAAGAGCCTTGGGGGGGGACTCCAGGGTGCAGCTGGGTGGTCCCTGACTTGGAGACGGAGTGATGCATACTGACTGGGGAGGAGAGCTCTTCAGGTTTTCTCAGGAATGTTCCCCACTTACTCCCCTCTGCTTCCTCATGAAAGATCCTGTGGGCTTGGGATTGTGGGGGAACTTGATGGGGCCCCAGTTCTTGCTGTCCCTGCAGGGTAATGTCCAGAGCACCTGCTTGCAGGTCAGGAATAGGGTTTCTAGGCCAGTTCAGGAGAAAAACTCAACCCACCAGAGCAACCAAAAAGACGGGGAATGCCACCTACAGTTAGGGTTTTCACAAGTGGCATTTTTATTCCTCTTCTAACACTTGAGCTCCAGTCTCTAAACCTAGCCTGTATTAGAGCTGGCAAGTTCTCTTTATTTTCAGTTACGTTTGGTATTGTGTACTCAGTCACCTGTCCTTGTGATCTGCATTTAAAATATAGATAATAGCTGGTTAGGATTTCTGTTAAAATACCAGGGCTGATACTGTATATATTTTTCTTACTAATGATTTTATAGACAAGAACTCTGAAAAAAGAAAGTAACATGAAAAGGAAGTGAGAGGTGTCCCTGGTATTACGGCTTCTCTGAACTCTTCAGTCCTGTGTGGTGGAACACAGTATTTTATTAGCATCTTCAGTGCTGTGACTGACACGGCATCGCAAATCAAAATCTCCCCAGAGTTTCTGGTGGTGACCAACAGCTGCAAACACAAACTAGGTAGGAGGGGGAGCGGAGGTGCAAAGCCCTCCCTAGTTAACCCCATGTCTGTTGCTGGCACCCCGGCTCTAGGGGGCCAGAGGCCTGGCTGATCCTGCAGGGCCAGGGGCTTCCCACTTGCGGCCGCTGCGGCTGAGTGACCTGCTTCTGCTGTGCCACGACCTTTGGAAACTGGACGTAAAACGTGCCATTTTATTTAGTGATTTGCTAAATGGCCCACTAACCCGGAAGAGAGAGAAGGGCCCTGGAAGCGCTTCTCACGGTACCTTGCTCGCTGTTCAGAGCACCTGGGCTTCCAGGAGCCGCGGTGTTACCAAAAAAGCGTCCCGCGGCTGGACGGCCCCTTTTGGACGCTGGAACCTTGGCTTCCGGCCCGCGCGGGCAGCACCCGAGAGCTTGTGGGAGGAGCGCTGGGCCTGGGGCGATGGCGGCGGCGCCGTTTCTGAAGCACTGGCGCACCACGCTGGAGCGGGTGGAGAAGTTCGTGTCGCCCCTCTACTTTACTGACTGCAACCTCCGTGGCAGGTGTGGCCCCCTCGCTCTGGGCGCCGGCGGGCCCCTTCCGCGTGCCTCAGCCTTCCTTTCTGGGGACAAACCCAAGCTGCGGCCACCCAAACTAGGGGATAACACACCCGCCCTCCGCAGACAGGGCGAGGGGAGTGGGTGGGAGGCTGTGTTGTGGAGAAACCCTCTCTCTGGTGGGCTAGCGGGAAGTTGGTCTCCAGCGCGAGCCCACCGGCCCCTCTCGCTCAGGCTCTTCGGGGACAGCTGCTCGGTGGCTGCGCTCTCCAGCTTCCTGACGCCTGAGAGGCTGTCGTACCAGGAGGCAATCCAGCAGGACTTCCGCCCGGCGCAGGTCGGCGACAGCTTCGGACCCACGTGGGTAATGCCCAGGGGCAGGGCGGGGCCAGCAGGCCAAAGGGAAGGTTCCCCTCTGGGCTGGTTCACTCCTCATGGCCTCCACCGTCGGCCCTCTGCCTTACCACTGGGGCAGAGCCGCACCCTCTGCTGGGAACATCTCCCTGGTCCCTTAGCATAGGAGAGTTCATTTTCTCCTTTCTCCCAGTCCTTCGACTCCCCTTACGAAAGGCGCTCAGAGATGGACCACAGACTTTGACTCCTGCCTCTTTCTATCACCTTGTTGCATACACCTTGCTCCTTTATTGTGGATCAAATCTGAATGCTTTGTGATGCATAGAGACAGTCTCAAACCCCTACTACCCTTAATCCAAGGAAGTACTATTTCAAAAGGACAGGGCTTCCACCCTGAGGCCCACCTAACTGGCTCTCTTGCAGGTGGTGGACCTGTTGGTTCCGGGTGGAGCTGACCATCCCAGAGGCATGGGTGGGTCAGGAAGTTCACCTTCGCTGGGAAAGTGATGGAGAAGGCCTGGTGTGGCGTGATGGGGAACCAGTTCAGGTAAGGAGCCTTCCCTAGGGACAGGCACGGCCGCATTTTAGCTCTGATCTCTGGAGAAACCGTAGCTGAGTGGTTCTGCCTGCAGGATGGTGCCCGTATTTCAGGACTGGGGGGGTTGCTGTTTGAGCCTCGGTGCTTGGGTCCCTCTCACACTGGGTAAGTTAAATGAATTGCTTTTGAGTTGCAACATAATTAGTGCTAAACCAACCCTGCCACTGACTGCCCACCTTCTCACTCTGGGCTCAAAATAGTTGTTTTCAAATAGTTCTGAATATTATAAAGTAAAAGTTTAAGTTCTGTTCTCCTGGAGTAATGGATCTCTCTATACCGCCGCATCCCAACTCTCCAGATATAACCAACCACTATTAAGTGTCTTGTTTACGTACCTAACAATATCTTTATGATCATATTTGGTCTTTATGACCGTTTACAGATTAAGAAGCTGAGGTATGTAGAGGTTAGTCCACTGGCTCGGTGTGCACAGCCTTCATTCCGATGGGACTTTCAGTCTCAGGGTTGGACTGTCGTCCTACCTGTGTGACAGAGCCCTCCCTCCCTCCATCCAGTGGCTCAGCAGACGTCTCCTGAATGCCCTCTCTGGACCATGCCCTATTTTAAGCTCTGGGAATATAGACAGACCTGCCCCTGACTTTACAGGATTTCCCTTAACATACTTATTAGTGGGTACAGAGGTCACCAGAAGCCACACCCAGGCCTCCCGATGCCTGCCCAGGACCCTTCCCATAAAACCGGGGGCTTTTCTGCTGGTGCCGTTTGGGGGTCATGATGCCGATTGCCATGGGGGTCAGGCCACCTGCTGCCAGGGGTCCCTGGTTTACCATTCTTGGCCTTGCCTAGGAGAAGGAAGCCAACGCTGGAGACCAGGTGGAGTGCCTTGGACTCCCTCAGCTTCTGCATCGCCTGAACTGTCTGAAACCCTCAGGCCCTGTCTCTCACTCTGTTCCCACCAGGGTTTGACCACAGAAGGGGACAAGACCAGCTACGCCCTGACCGATAGGCTGGGGGAAGGAGACCCCCGGAGGTGAGTCAGTCCCTGTGCTCTGGTTGACTGAGGCCATGCGGGAGGGGACATCACGGGGGAGGACACATGGTGGGAGCTGAGGCCCAGAATGACCTTGGAAACACCCATTTCCACCACAACCATCTCAAAGTTTGCTTTGTAAAAACAGGATTTTTTTTTTTTTTTTTTGCTATAAAACATGTTTACCTTATTGTAAATGTGGACCTCCCATCATACCACCACCTAGAGATAACCATTATTCACATGCCGGCATGCATCTCAGGAATTCTTCCAGATGTGTTTTTACTGGTTGAGATTGTATCTCTTTGATATTTTGTGTCCTGAATTTTTTCACTCTGTACTAGAAAATGGACATTTATGGTACCATTAAAAACTCTTAGACTTTGTGATCGTGTTTTAATATTTATAGAACACTGTGTGTCTAATGCTTCCAGACACTGGGCCTGTGGTGGTGAGTAGTGTGGTCCTCCACAGCGAGGGGGCTCGTGCACACTCACACAGTTACAAACTGATGAGGGTTCTGGGAGTTCAATCCGAGAAGTCCGTTTCAGACTGAGGAGGGGGCGAGGGGAGGGTCAGGGAGGGCGTCCCCAGAGAAACCGTGTTTGCTCTCTGAAGACTGGGTAGGCCAGCCCTGCAGCCCAGTGTGCTGCTCCAAAGAACAGCCCTCGCTGGGTTGTCTGATGGCTCTTTGCTGTGGGAGATCCAGGCTAGCTTTTAATATGCAAAGACATTTCTGGGACCAGGGTAGTGCTTTGTAAAGACAGCTTTGGGGACAAAAGGCTGAACAGCAACATGATTCACACAGTTCCAGACTGAGCTGCCTGGTTCTCGCCAACCATAGTAGAACTCTCATCATCATCACGTGGGTGCAGTTGGTGCTTCTATTGTGACCCTCTTCACATGAACTCGACCTATGGGATCATGGAGTGAATGGGGAGGAGGCATCTGGATGCCCCCCCAGCCCTCCCTCCCAAGCCCGCAGAGGCCCCTGCCAGTCCCTTGGCTGAGACTGCCTTTCCACGTTTGTAGCCTGACCCTGTATGTGGAAGTCGCCTGCAATGGGCTCCTAGGGGCCGGGAAGGGCACCATGATTGCAGCCCCAGACCCAGAGAAGATGTTCCGGGTGAGCAGGGCCGAGCTGGCCGTGTTCCACCGGGCTGTCCACATGCTCCTGGTGGACCTGGAACTGCTGCTGGGCGTGGCCAAGGTACTTGATGCCCCGCCCCGCCTTGTCACGCTGGAACTCCAGGCAGGTTGTTTCTTGGGTCGGATAGTTGGGACTCTGGGAGTGCACAGGAGGGAGAGTGTTTCTGCCTGCCCTGGAGTTGATGTGAAGGGGAGCAGGGCTGAGCAGGGGATCTGTCAGGGTCAAAGGGCTGGAGGTTGGGGGAGCTCTGCCGAGAACCCGTGGGAGGTCCGCAGGGCCTGGTCCTGGAGACTCGGCTGGCTTGCTCGGGATGGGGATGAAGAGGCAGCACTCTGCTGCAGGGCCTCGGGGAAGACAGCCAGCGCAGCTTCCAGGCGCTGTACACAGCCAACCAGATGGTGAACGTGTGTGACCCCGCCGAGCCTGAGACCTTCCCAGTGGCCCAGGACCTGGCCTCCAGGTTCTTTGGCCAACGTGGAGGTGAAAGCCAACATACCATCCATGCCATGGGGCACTGCCACATCGATACAGGTAGGGGGGCAGTTGGCCGGGTTGGCTAGGGGATGCAGGCGTGACCGTGAAGCCCTGGCTGTGCCCGGAAGTACTGTGTGGTCCTCAGCCAGTTCTTGCCCCTCTTGGGCTTCAGTCTTCTCCGTTCGTGAAGTGGGGCCAGGGGCCTAGACTGTGGGCTTTGCTAGGTGTAGCTTCCTTTATTCTTTCAACAGAATCGGTGCCCCGTGTGAGCCCACGCTGGGATCGGAGGGAAAGGTTATAGAGACTGAGGGTCACGTAGTTGAGACCATGATGGAGGAGGCACTTAACCCAGCCCAGTAGAGGGAGTCACGAGAGGCTTTGGAGAGGAGGTGCCCATGACTGAGTGACGATGAGGACGTCTGACGGGGTGCCCGAGTTGTCGAGGGAGAAGTGGCGTGGGAATACCAGAGACAGAGGCTCAAGCGCAGGGGCGGTTCACTGGGTGGGGGCAAGGGTTCGGTTCTGAACTCAGGAGTTCGCAGTGTCTGAGGCTTACAGGAAATGCACATTTTAAACAAGCTCCTCAAGGCGTTGATTCTGATGCACCTGAAGTTTCTGAACTCCCAGCAAGGGCTCTCTCTGCTTTGCTAGGGTAGAGCTGGGGGCGGGCGCTCTGCCTGGTGCGGAGGGGCTGCAGCCCTCCGTGCTGGATGGCTGGCCAGGCGAGGTGCATCTTGGGGAGCTGTGCCCTCTGTTCTGGGGTACGCGTCAGCGTGTTAGGGATAGGGTTCACTTGCCGCTCCTTGAGGTACCCTCACTGTGGCGTCTAAACCTCTGGGGCCTTCGTTCCTGACCTCTCAAGTTGACCTGAAAGCCCCAGTGGCCTTCCTGTCCCACCCTCACTCCCACGTGGTGGGAGTGATCTGAGCTGCCGGCTCTGGGGACCTCACAGGACCGTGCAGGGACAGGGCCTGGGACGGCGGGGGCTCTGAGGTGGGCCTGAAGCCCGCCCGGCCTGGTCAGGGCTGGGGCGGGGACGAGGCAGGGACCCGGGTGGAGCAGGACCCTGCGGTTCTTCCCCCCACCCCCCTGCCCAGCCTGGCTGTGGCCATTCGAGGAGACGGTGCGGAAGTGCGCTCGGAGCTGGGTCACAGCCGTGCGGCTCATGGAGCGGAACCCCGAGTTCATCTTCGTCTGCTCCCAGGTCAGGGGGACGGCCGTGTGGGGACGCCGGAAACCCAGTAGGTCCAAGATTGAGGTTCTGAGGGCCTCCTCAGCCTGGGGGCAGGGCTTTTCCCCGCTTTCATCTGGAGCCCAGATTCCTGGGCCTGGGTGGGGTTCTTGTCGCTCCTGGCACAGCCCCATCCCATCTCCCTCCCAGGCGCAGCAGCTCGAGTGGGTCAAGAACCACTACCCCGGCCTGTTTGCCCGGCTGCAGGAGTTCGCCTGCCGCGGGCAGTTTGTGCCCGTGGGGGGCACCTGGGTGGAGATGGTAAGTGCAGTCTGCACACCGTCGGCCTGAGGGTTCCCTCCTCAGCTTTCCTTTTTTTTTTTAAGATTTTATGTACTTATTTTTAGACAGAGGGGAAGGGAGGGAGAAAGAGAGAAAGAGAAACGTCAGTGTGTGGTTTCCTCTCACGTGGCCCCCACTGGGGACCTGGCCTGCAACCCAGGCATGTGCCCTGACTGGGAATCGAACCGGTGACCCTTTGGTTCCCAGCCTGCGCTCAGTCCACTGAGCTACACCAGCCAGGGCCCCTCCTCAGCTTTCTTAAGGTCCTTCACAACCCGTCTGTGGCAGCGGCCTGGCACTCGAGGGGGAGGAGAGTCTCAAGCAAGGTGATGGGCTGTCTCCATGACCCGGCCCGGAAGCTCCCCCTCCAGCAGATGGACGGGTCTGAAACGAGGAGGCACACACTTCCTGGGTGCTGCTGTAACCCCTGGTCAAAGCCGTGGTTTCTAATGGGCTGGGGTCAGCGTCAGCTCCCACCTCGTCCCCATCTGCTGCTGACCCCCTCTTCCCCCGCTGCCAGGACGGGAACATTCCCAGCGGAGAGGCCATGGTGAGGCAGTTCCTGCAGGGCCAGACCTTCTTCCTGCAGGAGTTCGGGAAGATGTGCTCGGAGGTATCCGGCTTGGGTTAGGGCTCGACAGGGAGAGATGGGGGCTGGGGCTGGAGCCGCTCTGCCAGGAGCCCCAATTCTCATGCCCAGAGGCCCTTTTCCTGCAGTTCTGGCTGCCAGACACGTTCGGCTACTCCGCACAGCTGCCTCAAATCATGCGTGGCTGTGGCATCAGGCACTTCCTGACCCAGAAACTGAGCTGGAACCTGGTGAACTCCTTCCCTGTGAGCAGGCCCCGGGGGGTCACGCTGGAGTGGGTCTGGGTCCCACCTGGCCCGCTCATCTCCCCAGGCTTATTCAGGGGTCCTGGACAAACCACCCAGCCGCCACCCAGAGAGAGCGTTCCTCCTCCAAGGGCACACTAGGGGCAGGGCGGGCCGGAGCGCCAGCTCTGCTGGGCCCTGACACTAGCCTCTCTTCTCGGCCCCTGCCTGCCCGCAGCACCACACCTTTTTCTGGGAAGGGCTGGACGGCTCCCGTGTGCTGGCTCACTTCCCACCTGGCGACTCCTACGGGATGGAGGGCAGCGTGGAGGAGGTGAGCGGGTGCCTGGGGGCTGAGGCGGGGCAGGGACATAGGTTGGAGAGGCTGGTGTCCTGTCCGAGACTGAGCTGCCTTGCCCTGCCTGTCCAGGTGCTGAGGACCGTGGCCAAAAACCGGGACAAAGGGCGGGCCAACCACAGTGCCTTCCTCTTTGGCTTCGGGGATGGGGGCGGCGGCCCCACCCAGACCATGGTGGACCGGCTGAAGCGTCTGTCCAATACAGATGGTCTGCCCAGGTCAGGCCCGGCCCTTCCAACAGCCCCCCTGAGCTGCTGCAGCAGCCCTTCTTTCTAGTCAAACACTTGGCCCCACCCATCCGTTAGACCCGCCCCAATCCTGTTCCTGGGCTCCTTCCAGCTTCTACCTGGGGGGTGAGGTGGGTGACAGCCGGGGGTGGGAAGGAGCTTCGACTCACAGAGACAGAGACACCCTGGGGCTTGCAGAGCTGGTTTGTGTCGGCAGCGTTCTGCGGGCAGCGCCTTTCTTCAGGGCCGGGCACTCTTGTCTGTTCTGGTGTGCGTGGGGCTGGGGCCGTGAGACCCAGGCTTGCGGTTCTGGTGTGCGTGGGGCTGGGGCCGTGAGACCTAGGCTTGGTCTCCCTCAGGGTGCAGCTGTCTTCTCCGGGGCGACTCTTCTCGATGCTGGAGAGGGACTCGGAGCGGCTGTGCACGTGGGTTGGGGAGCTCTTCCTGGAGCTGCACAACGGCACCTACACCACCCATGCACAGGTCAGGAGCCAGGCACTCGGCCGAGCAGGGAGTGCATGCCTGTGCTCTGTGGGGTCAGCGAGAGGGGGCAGAGCCCACCCAGATCTGGGGGAGGGGCTTGTGCTCCAGGGAGCAGCTGAGAGAAGTGCCAGGGCCATGCTGACCAGGGGTCTGCAGGAGGCTTGCGCTGAGGGAGGGAGGCGTTTGGGACATGTCACCTGCAGGAGGCTTCATCCAGGAGGTGCCAGGGAGCCGTCGGGGGCTGTTCTGAGCCATGGGCGCTTTGGAAGGTGTTCCGGGGTGCCTGGGCAGGTTCTGCACTCACCCTCTCTGCCCTGCTGGCCCGGCTCAGATCAAGAAGGGGAACCGGGAGTGTGAGCGCATCCTGCACGACGCGGAGCTGCTCAGCAGCCTGGCCCTGGCCCGCAGCGCCCAGTTCCTGTACCCGGCAGTCCAGCTGCAGGGCCTCTGGAGGTCAGCCTGGCTCTGCCTGTCACCTGCCCGACTCCACCCAGGGACC
This sequence comes from Micronycteris hirsuta, assembly GCA_004026765.1. Lineage (NCBI taxonomy): Eukaryota > Metazoa > Chordata > Mammalia > Chiroptera > Phyllostomidae > Micronycteris > Micronycteris hirsuta. The sequence goes on along the minus strand of PVJI01001633.1, from coordinate 71,054 downwards.
TCTGTGGCTGCCCCTCCCAGCCTTCATTCTTTGCACCCTCCCTGCCTTCCCCATCCCCGCCCTTGACCGCTGCAGGCTTCTGCTCCTGAACCAGTTCCACGACGTGGTGACTGGGAGCTGCATTCAGCTAGTGGCCGAGGAAGCCATGTGCCACTATGGAGGTGAGGTGGAGAACGTTCCCACTGTCCTCTTCCAGTACCCAGGGCTGAGCCCAGAGTGTCACCTGCGGGTCACTCAGGTCATCCCAGTTGGTTGTGGGAAGCCTCTGCCATTGCCCGCTAGTGACCCACCAATTTCCCCTCAGATATCCGTTCCCACGGCAACGCACTGCTTAGCGCCGCAGCCGCAGCCCTGTGTGCTGGGGAGCCGGGTCCTGAGGGCCTCCTCATTGTCAACACGCTGCCCTGGAAGCGCACCGAGGTCCTGGCCCTGCCCAGGCCCGGCGGCGCCCACAGCCTGGGTGCGCGCTGGTGAGGGGCTGCTGCTGCAGACGGAGGGAAGGAGGCCGGAGCAGGGGTCGGGGACACCCCTCGGGGCATCTCTGCCCTGGGGTGACCCAGCCTGGAGAGGAGCAGTGGCCGTATCCCTGCATCCCGGAGGGGTTCCTGGGAGTTCAGCAAGCTTGCGCTGATGCCCGGGTCTCGTCCCCAGCCCTGGTGACAGTGCCCAGCGTGGGCTATGCTCCTGTGCCAGCGCCCGCCACACTGCAGCCCCCGCCGCCCCTGCAGCCTGTGTTCGTCATGCAAGAGGTGAGTGCGGCGTGTCCCGCTGGGTCCAGGCTGTCCTGGAGTATCCTGAGCAGCGTGGGGTTCTGAGCTCCCCAGACTGGAGCAAGTGGTGAGATGGGGCTGGGGTGGGGCACTGTTGGTTGTGGGAAGCCCCTGCCAACTCTATGTCAAGGCCCCCTTCTGCCAAGACTGACGGTTCTGTGACTCTGGACAATGGCCTCATCCGGGTGAAGCTGGACCCGACCGGCCGCCTGACATCGCTGGTGCTGGTGGCCTCCAGCAGGTGCCACCCCCCACTGCCCTCCCCCAGGACCTGGCAGGTGGACCCCAGACCCTGCTCCCTGTCCTCTGGCCACAGCATCCCACCCGTGGCTCTGGGCTGGGACCCGCTCATGGAGCAACGCAGGCTGGGCTGGGGAGGCCCTCGTCCCTGGCTCTGCTCCCCCCGCCCCACCCTGCCAGGAGCGTCTGGAGAGACCAAGGTCCCGGTGTGGTAAAGCAGCAATCCCGTCTCCTTCCAGGGAGGCCATCGCTGAGGGCGCCGTGGGGAACCAGTTTGTGCTGTTCGATGACATCCCTCTGTATTGGGACGCGTGGGACGTCATGGATTACCACCTGGAGACGCGGTGCGGGTTGGCAGGACGCGGGGGAGGGGCACGCACGGGCCCTCAGTCAGCTGCCCCGCTCAGCGCCTCTCGTCTGCCTTCCAGGAAGCCAGTGCCGGGCCAGGCAGGGACCCTGGCCGTGGGCACTGAGGGTGGCCTGCGGGGCAGTGCCTGGTTCCTGCTGCAGATCAGCCCCAACAGTCGGCTCAGCCAGGAGGTGGTACTGGACGCCGGCTGCCCCTACGTTCGCTTCCACACCGAGGTAGCGCCGGGGTAGGACGGCGGCTGCCTTCCCTGGAGTGTGGCTGGTCAGGAGGGGCCAGCCCCAGGCCTGTGTGTGTCTCCTTCCCCTCACCCTCGACCCCGCCCCAGGTGCACTGGCACGAAGCCCACAAATTCCTGAAGGTGGAGTTCCCTGCCCGTGTGCGGAGCCCCCAGGCCACCCACGAGGTCCAGTTCGGGCACCTGCAGCGGCCCACCCACCACAACACCTCCTGGGACTGGGCGCGGTTTGAGGTCTGACACGGGAAGGGCGGGGTGGGCTCCCCCTAGCAGGGGACACTAGTTGTACGGAGTGGGGTGGTGAGGGGGAGGGGGAAGAGCAGTTTTGCTAGTTCCTGGGGCGTGCCAGGCATTGTGCTAACGCTTTGTCTAGTCTGATAGTCGCATCCACGTGGTGGGTAAGTACTGATTGTCCCTGTGTCACAGACGAGGAGCTGGGGCGGGGCAGTGTGGGTGTGTGTCCAGGGCCTCCTCTTGCGAGAGCGCAGGACTGGCATTCAGTCCTGAGGTCCCAGAGCGTAACTTCACTTCGGCGACGGGAGCAGGAGGAGGAGGGCCACCAAGTGGGTCTGGGTGTGGCCCTCAGGTGTGGGCGCACCGCTGGACGGACCTGTCGGAGCACGGCTTCGGGCTGGCCCTGCTCAACGACTGCAAGTACGGCTGCTCGGTGCGGGGCAGCGTCCTGAGCCTCTCACTGTGAGTGCTGTGCCGCGCGGGGCGGCGTCGGGGCGGGTCTGTCGGGCCGAAGCTCCAGCCCAGCCCATCCCCACCCTCCCTGCAGCTTGCGGGCCCCTAAGGCCCCAGACGCCACTGCTGACATGGGGCGCCACGAGTTCACGTACGCGCTGATGCCGCACACGGGTGAGCGCTGCCGCGTCCCTTCTCCGCCTTTCCCCGAACCTCGGTTTCTCCCACTGTTGGTGGGGAGGAGACAGCCGCCCTGCGCCTGCACCCCCTTTGCACCACGCATTCCTTTTCGGGCCTTGCCCAGGCTCTTTCCAGGACGCCGGTGTTATCCAAGCAGCCTACAGCCTCAACTTCCCTCTGTTGGCACTGCCCACCCCAGGCCGGGCGCCCGTGTCCGCCTGGAGCGCCTTCACTGTGTCCTCGCCTGCGGTGGTGCTGGAGACGGTCAAGAAGGCAAGGCGTGGGGCGGGGCCGGGGCCGGGCGGGCGGGGGCGGGGCCGGGCTGCTTCCCGCCTGGGCCCGACCCACCGCCCCTTCCCACCCTAGGCTGAAACCAGTGCCCAGGGCCGCACGCTGGTGCTCCGGCTGTACGAGGCCCACGGCAGCCACGTGGACTGCTGGCTGCACACGTCGCTGCCAGTGCAGGAAGCCGTCCTGTGAGTGGAGTGGGGGCGGGAGTCCTGCCGGCGCGGGGTCCGGGCAGTCCTCACAGCCCCCCCTGTTCTGCAGCTGCGACCTCCTGGAGCGGCGAGACCCCGCCGGCCACCTGCCCCTGCAGGACGCCCGCCTGAAGCTCACCTTCTCCCCCTTCCAAGTGCAGTCTCTGCTGCTAGTGCTGCAGTCCCCCCCGGAACGGAGTCCCTAAGGGTGGGCATTATCTGTGGGGAGCTTTGGGGGTTCCCCGGAGCACGGATGTGTGACCTCCTGAACAATAAACCCTTGTCTCGGGACCCTGCTGTTTCCCCTCAAGGGCCCATGTTCTCTATTTGTGAGGAGAAGGCTTTTCCCACGGCATCTGGGGGCAAGGGCAACATCTAAGGTACCCCATGTGGGTGGGGACATGAAGATCTCCCTACATCTGCAGGCAGAGGGCCTGGGGCTGGTGGGTCCCAGCTGGCCCCGCCGGGAGGGGGCGCACTGACTAGCCTTGGCTGGAGGGCAACCCCGCGCCCTGAAGAATCCTGGACTGGAGGGGCTGCGGAGCCCGGGACCGGGTTCTCTGCACCCTGCTGCGGGGCTGCCCTGCAGACAGATGGTCCTCTGACAGCGGGGCCTCGTCCGCCTTGCCGGGGAGGCCGCCCTCTTGAACTCAGGGCCAGGCCACGGGCCCTCCTGACTTGGCCACCCCAGGCCTTCTGTAGCCAACCCAAGAAGTTTACCAATTTATATATATTTTTAAAAATACAGCATTTTTCACATGAGCTTAAAAAATGGGGACGGTGGGAAGGCAATGTGAAAACCAGGGTTGTGCAGGAAACAAGCGCAGGAGGGCGGGCATCCATCCCCTCCAGCTCCCCCCGCCCCCAGGCCCGGGGCACAGCAGCAGGAAGGCGCGCCCGCAGCTAAGGGGCTGAAGTCCCCTCAGGCGCCAAAGACGGGGTGTCAGTCTTGATCTTTCGGGGTCTGCTGCAGCCTGGAGGGGAGGCCGGGGAAGGTGGCAGCTCAGACCCCGGGGGAGGACTGCCCCAACACCTTCCTCCGCCTTTGTCCACCCGTGACTCCTGCCCACAGTTACCCTGTCCTTCTGGAAAGCTCCTTTTGGTGGTGCCCCTTCCACCCCCAGAGGAGGGTGCTGAGGGAGGCCCACCTGAGTTTGCCCTGCGCCCTGTTCTCTTTCCTTTCTCAGGGACTTGGGGGGCTTCTGGGTCCTGCGGGAGGCCAGCCCCCTCAGGCTGAGGAGCTGTCGTTGGCTTAGAAAGTCCTCTTCGTGTCCTGGAGGGGGCTTTGCTTGGGGGCGGAGGGTCCTGGGTGCAGGAGACAAAGGTCCCGGAGGTGCTCGCAGAGCCGTTCAGAGGTTGGTCAGGGCCCACCATTGCCCCCCCCCACCCCCAAAATCAGTGCAGGGCAGCTGCCCAAAAGCTGGTCCTGGGAAGTGCGGCCAGGGCAGGGGAGAGTGTAGGAAGGAGTTAGGAGCAGGCAGTCATACCTCCGTGCTGTTCTCAGGACCCGGCTGTGACCCCCTGGATTTCTTCTTGCGGGACTTGCCCCCTGGAGGACACTGATGCTAGGGTCGCAGGCCTTATGGCCTGGGACCTTTCTCCAGAACCCCACTCTTCCACCCTGGGGTGGCTCCCGGGGTTGGGGTGGGGGCTGGGGACGGCGCAACCCTTGCAGGTCACGCATCCGTTCTGTTCTCAGCTTATTGCATTAGGAGTAGCTTACCTCTGGGTGCTAAAGGCCCAGGATCCCCCTAAAATGGAACAGGGAGAATTCAGTCATCAGCCTGGTTGGGGCAGGGGTCATTTTTCCCTGGAGAGGCAGGACTCTTTCCAGGTCAGTGTGGTCCCCCTGGCCATGAAGCCTCTCAGACTGCCCCTCCCTGCCAGGCCAGAGCCTCCATCAGTCACCCTGCCGGGGGCTCCTCTACCAGCCAGGAGCCTGGGACTCACAGGAGGAGAGAGAATGGCACAGGGACAGCTTAGAGCTTCGGGGACCATGTGACACTCGGGGGCCTACGTGCCGACCCCGTCTCCTGCCCACCTGTGACCCCAGGTCCCTACTGTGAGCATGGGGACCCGAACCTGGAACCAGACGGTGCGGCCCTGCCGGTCCCGCAGGGAGCTCATGCCCGCCACGCCGTAGCACCGCAGCCAGGCTCGAAAGGCTGCGAAGTCCTCCTCCCCGCTCTCCTGTCCATAGCCCTTGCCCCCTGTGGACAAAGGAGCCAGGCGGAGGTCAGAGGTCAGACTTGGGCTAGGAGAGGGAGGAGCCTGATGGACTGAGGGCCAGGGCTCTCCCTCCCCCAGCTCTGTGTGGCCTCAGGCTGGTGTCTTCCCCACGCTGGGCCACGTCTTGCCCGCCCGGAGAGGAGTTAACAATCCCTGCACTGCCTGTCTCCTGGGCATCTCAGAGGACACAGCCACCTGACAAGCGAGGAGGCCCGGTCCATTTAGCAACGACTGCGGCCATAAACGTCCACACCCCAGGCAGGGAGCCCGGCCCTGGGGGTCACACACATGCCCGAGTGGAGGTAGCCGCCACCCTCGCCTTGCAGGCCTCACCCAGCCGGACCACCTCCTTGGGCACTGAGTGGCACAGGTCCAGCAGATCCGGGTTCTGCAGCTTTACCTTGACCTTCTGGCTCAGGGTCAGCTCTGGGCTCTGGAGAAAGGGCAGGGACAGGGTCTGGCTGTCAGCATGCAGCAAGGGCACTTAGGAGACAGCTGACCCCACTGGGAGCAGACCTCTGAGCGTGGCAGGACACAGACGGTCTGTCCTCCTCCTCCATGCGTGCACATGCGCACACATTGCAGAGGAGGAAAAGCACACTAAGGACGTGTTTGGGGTGCAACAGAGATGGGTGCCTGACTCGGCCCACACCCCGCCAGCCCTCTCTGGTGTGTGAGTGCCTCCCTCCCCGCTGCCCTCACCGGCCTGTGCTGCTTCAGCGCCTCCAGGACAGTGCGGGCCTTCTCGAAGGGGGGGATCTTCAGCCTGGGGGGGGGAGCAGCCATGGTAAGCAAGGGGGCATGCGGGCGCCCGGCTACCCTGTGCCCGTGGCCTGCCTGCTGACCTGTACAGGATCTCTGCCCGCAGGTAGTTGCCGATGCCGTTGAAGAACCGCTGGTCCAGGAGGGCCTCGCAGATGGGCCGGTCAAAGACCTTGTCCTCCAGGTTTCGCAGCACGTTCTCCCTGGAGGGACACAGCCCGGGCATGTGCAGCCCACTCTGCCCTGCCCCGCCCCCCCCACCACGCGCCCCGCCCTGGGCCCAGAGCGCCTGCTCCGGGGTGCAAAGGAAGGGATCAGCCGCCCTGGTTCCCCTTCTCCCAGCCTCACTGCTACTTCGGCAGTGGGAGCCTGTTTTTCTGTCCGCTACATGAGAACAAGATGGGATTTTAATTCATTACAAAAGGTGGGGCATTCCCATCAAAAGCAACAAGTTCAAGAGGACACACGAGTCTGTCTGCCGTGTGGATGCCACCAGAGTCCCTTGGGCTCCAGACATTTTTTAGAACAAGGCAGTCAGGGGACCTCAGACGCGCCTGCGGTCTGGAGATCCCTGTCCAGGAACTTGGGATGGTGAGGTATGAAGCGTGAACACTGAAGGGTCTGTTCTTCTGAAGACCCGGGGGTTTTACACTTGATCTTAGCCAAAAGGCCGAGAAGTGATGAAGACCCGGGGGTTTTAAGGCCAGTAAGAGCCATGTGCCACAGGCACGTGGGAGCAGGTCCTGGCTACTGGCGGCCGCAGCAGCCCTCGCCCCGCCTCCAAGGGTCGTGCATCATTCCTCACCACTGGGAAGAGGAAATGCATCCTGTTTGTGGAGAAGGGTCGTGGCAAGACTGACTCAGTGATGGGCCTGAGAAGCACAAGAACTAGGGGACCAGAATACCGTATTTTGGGGTAACAGTAAGAGTGGAAGGCTAGCCCGGGCGGCCAGCACCCGGAGGGAAGCAAACCCCCACAGGCCCCCAGCCGCAGGACCAGGAACACACTGAGATGCTCGTTGTTGGAGAGAAACTCGACCTGCAGCGTGACTCCCCCGGGGAGGCGAGGTGGAGGGGCGCAGGAGCACAGATGTTTCCTGGGGGTGCACTGGGGTCACGCCCGAGAAGGCCAGCAGTCAGCTGCCTTCTGTGAGCTAGACCTGGCCTGACCCAGCCCAGGGGCACCAGGGCCTCCTAAGGGCCAAGTGAAGGTGGGCTGTCCCCAAAGGAGGGAGGATCCACCAAACGGGCCCCAGACCTTTGCACCTGTGGTTCTGGTCAGTTTGAATGCTTTTCATCCAGAGCTTTGCGTGGCTGGCTCTCGGGCAGGCTTCAGCTCAAATGTCTCCTCCTGGAGTGGCCGTTCTAACGCCCACCCCCCCTAGGGCCATTCCACTCCCTAGCTGAGTCATTCTCTCCCTCTTGGATTTTTCAGGAACGTGTCTATGTGAACTCACCTAGTTTGTTTCCTTGCCCCCCCACCCCACCCCCGATGCCCTCCTGAACTTCAGCTCATGGGAGCAGGATCCACGTCCATCTTGATCACTGCTGGATCCCCAGCACCCAGGACAGGGCCTGGCACAGAGACGCATACACATTTCCTCTTTGGAGGAAGGGAGGTGGCTGACACTAGGCCATCTTAGGTGACATGCATCACTGCCACAGATGAGACCACGGGACACAAACCAATGGGCAGGCAAATGTGGGAGACCACAAAACCGGACTCAGAAACCATGTCGTCAGGCAGTCCACATCCCACCACCTCGAGACCCTTCCTTCCTGCTCAGCCTCCCTCCTTCCTGTTGTCAAAGCCCCTCCGCCTTCCCGCTGGGCCTCCTGAGGGCACCTGGACGCGGAGCGGGGTGCGGATCCAGCCTTCTGTGTCCTCAGGGCACGCCTTCCTGTCCACCTCCTGCTCCCACCTCCCATAACAACTTTGGTTTCCATCCCCATCAGCTCAGGGAGTTGTCCCCAGGGAAGCAGTGTGTCTTGGTCTATAGAGGAAGGGACCGAGGCTCGGAAGGGGCTGGGATTTGTCCCTCGCTGGCCAACAAGGCAGGCCCAGGGCCCAGGGCCATGCCCATCGCGCTCAGGGCCTCACCTACCTGAACTGCTCATACTCCAGCAAGACACACGGGCCCCGGCCCGGCTGCCACTGGCCCCCGAGGTCCCAGCGCCCAAAGCGGCGGATGTCCACAAAGCAAAGGGCCAGCCTGGGGCCAGGAGGAGCCGTGTAGAAGCGCAGATGAGCATGGCGTGGCAGCGCCTCGCTGGGCACCAGCTGGAAGGACCCAGACATCCCAAAGCGAAAGATGAGGGCCACTGGCTCCCGTGGGGGCCGGGCCCCGGGCAGGGGGCTCAGGGTCAGGCGGAGCTCCTTGCCCCGGGCCAAGGCCGAGATGCGGTAGGCACTGCTCTCGAAGGGCACCTCAGGGTTGCGGCTGACGGGCGACTTCTCCACACACCCACCGAACACCAGCCCCCTGCAGGCCTCGTTCACGAAGAGGCTGGCCAAGTGCACCTCAGGACCCTCGGGCATTGTGTGCCAGGTGTGGGCAGGCCCTGTGTGCGGGGAGAACTGCAAGTTGGATCAGGTGTGCACCTTGTGAGGCAGGATTTATCACCCCTATTTTACGGAGGAGAAGCTGAGAATCAGAGGCGACCCTGGACTGGGAGGTGTTGCAGGCAATGCTGCTGGCCCGGCCACAGCCTTTGGCTCCCCCTCCCTGAAAATGCGGGGGAAGCCCAAGGCGCTGGGGAGTCCAGTCTTGTTTGTTAGCGCCTTCCATGATGTTCTCCCGTGAACACTTGCAGCTTTCAGAATAAAGTCCAGCCCCTTCCTGGGACCAGCTCTCCTCTGGTTCCCAGGCCCCCCTCGATCACTTGCCCCGCGCACGCTGCTTTTCCCATCCCCGCGCTTCACCCCTGCCGCCCCTCAGTCCGGGAACGCCTGAGCTACACAGGGCCACCCCTCCAAACCGGCCTCCCCACCGCCTGCAGACCCACGCTTTCTTCCTGGCACCCCCAAATCTGCGACAGTTTTATGTTTGTTTCTGCCTCAACCTCCACTTCCTCTCCCGCGGGAGCTCATTTCGTCCACCACCCCGCCGCGCGGAACCGACCTTATCCGCTGCCGCAGCCGCCGAGGGAAGGGGCCTGGCCGCACGCGGGGAGCCGGGGAGTCGGCGCAGGACGCGGTAGGACCGGGCAGACAGACGCGGGGGATGCAGGTGTCTCGAGGGGCGTCTTGGCCGGAGCCAGATCCCGCAGCTGCGAGGGAGGAAGACAGAAAGACAGACAGACAGGGTCGCCGAGCTGCAGGCCAAGGTCCAGGGCAGGGCAGGCCACGCCCGGGTCAGCGCCGGGGTCGGAGGGGACGCACTCGCCTCTCCTCCTCGCCCCGGGCCGCCTGGCGGGGGAAAGGGGCTTGCATTTCCCCTCCCCTCGCCGACGCGGGGGGCCGGGCACGGGCGGAGCTCGGCCACGGCAGACCCCGTCCCTTCACCCACCTTCGCGCCGTCCAGCCCCGGCCCCTGAGAGGATTCCAACCGCGGGACGAGGTCCGGGCGCCCAGTTCCGCTAAGGCGGGCGCGCTACGGCCGGCGGCCCCCATGCTCCCCGCTCAGCCCTGCGGCCCGTGCTCGGTACTCCCGGCTCCCCCTTTTCCCCAAGGCCCCCAGTCCCGCCCCCTCTGCCATCTGCGGCGCGCACCCCGCACGCCGCCCTCCGCCCGGGCACCCGCGCCCCGCGCCCCTCTCCGCCGACGCGCAGCCGCCGAGGGGTCGAAGCCGCGGGTGGAGCGGGCCGGGAGCCGCGGGGCCGCCGGGAAGTGTAGTCCCTCCGCCGGGCCGAGGCCTCCGGAGTGCAGCCCCGCGCTGGGGGGCCAGGCGTGCGGGAGAGGCTCCGGGGCAGTCACCTGTTCGGGAGCGCGGCGCCGGCGGGATCCGAGGTCGGCTCTGAGGTCCCGGGTCTCTGTGGCCGGGGCGGTCGCCCGGCCGGTGGCAGGGGCGGGACTCCCAGCCTGAGGCCGCAGCCAAGCCGCAAAGCAGAGGCTCCGCCAGGTGGGCAGAGGGACGCGCAGGTGCGCGGTGGACGAAGGCCCTGGGGACCCGGGGATGGCCCTGGGGACCCGGGGGCGGCCCTGAGCACCGACACACAGCCGGACGGAACTTACAAACAGCCTCACCGCCTGTGGGTGAGAAGCGCAGCCAAGCGACACACAAACAGGCCGAGAAGCAGAACCCACGACAGACGGTTTTGGGGGGGAGGGTCTCTCTTCAGTGGCATTTCGGCTGAGACCCCAGAAGTGGCCGGCAAACAGGGGGTACCGTGCCAGGGGAGACGGGAGGAGTCACAACCTCCACCAGGGCTGCAGGCCAGCCAAGGTGCTGCGCGTATCCGCTGCAGGAGGAGGTGCATCCCGCAAGGCCGTGTCTTCCTCGGCACCTTCAAGGCTTTCGACTGGCGGGTGAATTTGATCCGCTGTGATTGCGATGAATTCAGGAAGCTCAAGCCAAAGAGCTCAAGCGAAAGAGAAAAGAAGAGAATTAGTCCTTGGTCTGCAGCAGCTCGGAGGGGACACCAGGGGAGAAGCTGGTCTCGGTTACAGGGAGGGACCTCCCCCCAAAGACACTGGCATGGCCCGGGCGCCACTTGCCGGAGCTGCCGGGGGCCCAGGGACGGGCGGGGCTGCTGGCAGAGGAACCCCGGCTGGTGTTCCCCGTCCCAGGCCCCTGCAGGACTCGCTGGGGTTGGTGGGTCATCCCCACAGATGCTGACCCACAACACAGGAGGCATTGTTGCGGCTGCTGCCAGGGCCAGTGCTGCAGGGACCCCAACCCACCTGGCCCGGGGTGTCCTCGCCCACCTGCGGGCCCTCAGGGGGCGCCCCTTCCAGGCACGATGGTCCCGCCTCCTGGTATGAGGCCTCTCATGGGCCCCCCAGTGAGGATCCCACAGATTGGTTCAGTTTTCCTCGTCCGGACCCCTCCCCGGTGGGCGCCCACCAAGGCCCCAGACTCGCCTTTGCCCTCCTCGGCTCCCTGTTTCCCAGATGACTTTAAAAACTCTTAATAAGGTGGTACAAAAATAAAACAAAGAGCATGCCAGGCGGAAGAGATGGCCAGTGCAAAGACCTGGAGGAAGGAAAGGGATTGGCTCGGTGAAAGATGGTCTGTGTCGGCCGCAGTGTGGCCGGGACATTGCTGGGCGGTGACAGACACCAGCCAGTGCAGACAGGCCTCAGGGGCTTCTGTAAGGGGTTTGCCCTCCATCCTGTGTGCCTGACCCACGGCCATGATCGCCCCCCTTCCTACCAGGACTTCTGCCTCATCCCCCCTCCATCTATTCATTCATCCGCTTTGGCAGAAGTATTTTACAGTAAATCAAATGATGACAGTTCATTCCCAATACTTTAGCAGGCATCTCTAAAAAGCAGTTTCCTACAAAGCCGCAACACCTTTATCCAGAAATTTTCTCCGTTTGGTCTCATGGCACACATAAACTACCGTATTTTTCGGCCCATAAGACGCCCCTAGGTTTCAGTGGGGGGAAATAGGAAAAAAACTTTTGAAGCAAAAAATGTGGTAAAATACCTAATAACATAATATTTCACCAATGTAAATGTAAACAGAACATTCTGACTATAAGACACACCCCCATTTTCCTCCCAAATTTGGGGAGCAAAAGTGCATCTTATGGTCTGAGAAATACGGTAATTACTAAAATTCTGTGACACACCCCCAAAATTTTTTCCTACCTGACAAAAAAATAGGTATCATTTTATTCATTCATACTAGGTGGCTATTGTTGGTTGGCTGTTGTAGTTTTTTATTTGACAATCTAAGGGAAAAGGGTCGGCGCCCTGAGTAAAGAGTCAGGGCCTGCAGGTCGCAAAGATTCTCGCAGCTCCTCGGTGTGAGAATCTCCGCCTTTATCACACCTAATAAACTCAGCGATAACTTCTTAATATCATCTAACACCTGGTCCACATTCAAACTGATCCCCAAAGTGTCTGTCACAGCTATTTGTTCAGGGCAGAGTCCAATCAAGGTGTGTGTGTGTTTTTTTTTTCAATTTTCTAAAATTTGTACTTACTGATTTGAGAGAGACCGAGTCGCTGCTGTGCGCGTCACGCATCCGTTGGTGGTCCCCAGTCCGGGTTTCTAGGCCGTTTTCCCTCAGCATCCGCAGAGACTGCCGGAAACTGCCAGTGCCTGCTGCATCCCACGTTGTCACAGTGGGTACCAGGAACAGGCTTCGCTCAGCAACGGTCACACCTTGGATAAGCCTCCCTGAGAACGACGCTGCCACTGCCCAGAGCTTGGTGCATCTGTCCCTTTATAATCACTTTTAATCGTGATGAAATCACCCTCCCATCTCACTCCCTTTTCTTTGCGTCCAGGACACTGATCTCTCTGAGGAATCCAGGCCGGTTGTCCTGTAAGATGCCCAATTGTAATCTGGGATTCTCTGAGTGTTTCCTCCACCATTCTTCTGACTCGTTCCTCTGCCTAGTTTTTCCCGCGCACTGGGAGTCCGATCCAAAGGCTCAGCTGCATGTATCCCAGGACATCTCCTAGATGCTGCTCTGTGCCGCGGACTGCACCCCGTGAAGAGTAGGGGGCCCCCAATAGCTGGTTGTCCCCCTTCAGGGAGGCGGCACTCGGTCACCGAGGTCTGGCTGTCACAGCCTCATCTGTGATCGATTTCAATAGTAAAGGAATATTTTACACCTTCTGACCACCAAGTAATCTATGGAGGTGACTTCTGGTTGGTCACCTTTTGTTGAAATTAAGGTATAATATACATACAGTAGAGTTCACCTTTTAGAATGCAAGTTTTGATAAATACAGACACTCATGGAACCTTCACCACGATCCAGAGATAACATATCTCCATCCCCTCCCCAAATTGGCCATTGCGCCTCTGTGATCTCCACTTCCACCCCACGCACCGGCAACCACTGACCTGCTTTCTGCCCCATCGTTTTGCCTTCTCCAAATACCATGTAAATGAAATCCTCAGTATGCAGTCACTTAGTCTGATTTCTCTTTGTGTGTTTTCTTTTTTAAAAAGTCAGTATAAAAAATTGATTTATCAATTAAATAAGTATGACTTGCTGGAATAGTGCTCTAGGAGGCTAATCCTTGATGCAGAGGCATCTATCAATGCAAACACTTATAAGCAAACCATTATGAAATGCTGTGCGAGGGATCCTCTTAATTTTTTTTTATTTTTTCAATTAGTTTACTTTTAATAGTATTTCATATTGGCCCCAGGCATACAACTTAGTGGTTTGTTTTCTTTATTTAAAAAAAAAGTTTTTTAATTATAGTCGACATGCATTGATTCTGGTCTCTTTCTCTTAGTGTAATGCATGTGAAACGCACCCAGATTGTTAGGCTTATCGTCCAGTCCTTTTCACTGCTGAGTAGTACTCCACTGTGTGAACGCGTCAGAGTGTTCATTCGCTTACCAGCCAAGGGGCGTTGGGTTGTTGGAGGTGATTGTTTGGCACCACACAAATACCCAGCTTTACATCACACTCGCCTTTCGCCAAATGGTTTTAGCATCCTTGATAATCCTGCCTCAACCAGGTATTTCATTGGGAGTCACAAAATGGTTTATTTTCTAATTCTTTCATTCCTTCTATATTAGTTGGAATTCTTCTGTAAAGAAGAGCTTTACCTCATTGACTAGAGCTATTTGGTTATCCTGAAATACTGAAGAGACAGGATAAATCCTGAATTCCTTCCCTTTAATTATCAATTTTTAGACTAAGAATTTGATGCAATAAGAACATCCAATGGTGACAAATTAGGGTTGTTTTGGGGCTTTGTGGGGGAGAGGCAGGGACTTGTAGGCACTCAGATTTCTGTTTTACAGGCTGGCACTCAATCCACCGAGCCACACCGGCCTGGGCTTAGTTCGTTTTTTAAAATTCAATTGTTGGTAAATTTGTATTTTTTGTGATTTTATTGTTCAGAGTTTTGATCTTTTTCTTAAATAAGTCCCTTTAACATTTCCTGTAATAATGGCTTGGTGATGATGAACTCCTTTAGTTTTTTCTTGTCTGGGAAGCTCTTTATCTGCCCTTCAATTCTAAATGATAGCTTTGCTGGGTACAGCCATCTTGGCCGTAGGTCCCTGCTTTTCATGACTTTGAATATTTCTCACCAATTCCATTTAGCCTGCAAAGTTTCTTTTGAGAAATCAGCTGATGGTCTTATGGGAACTCCTTTGTAGGTAACTATCCCCTTCTCTCTTGCTGCTTCTAGGATTCTCTCCTTATTTTTAATCTTGGGTAATGTAATTATAATATTCCTTGGTGTGTTCCTCTTTGGGTCCAACTTCTTTGGGACTCTCTGAGCTTCCTGCACTTCCTGGAAGTCTATTTCCTTCACCAGCTTGGGGAAGTTCTCCTTCATTCTTTGTTCAAATAAGCTTTCAATCCCTTGATTTTCCTCTTCTCCTTCTGGCACCCCTATTACCCAGATGTTCAGATGTTTACAGATGTCCTGGAAGTTCCTAAGCCTCTCCTCATTTTTTTTGAATTCTTGTTTCTTCATTCTTTTCTGGTTGAATGTTTTTCTCTTTCTTCTGGTCTACACTGTTGATTTGAGTCCCACTTTCCTTCCCATCACTATTGGTTCTCTGTACGTTTCCCCTCATTTCTCTTAGCGTATTCTTTTTATTTTCATCTAATTTGCAGTCAAATTCAACCAATCCCATGAGCACCCTGATTACCAGTGTTTTGAACTGTGCATCTGATAGGTTGGCTATCTCTTTGTGGCTTAGTTGTATTTTTTCTGGAGTTTTGATCTGCTCTTTCATTTCGGCCATTTTTTTTCTCGGCGCACCTGTTACATATAAGGGGCGGAGCCTTAGGTGTTCACCAGGGCGGGGTAACCCACACTGTGTTGTGATGCTATATGTGGGGGAGGGGTCTAAGAGGGAACAATGGTGCTTGCTCCACTCTCTGCTGGCTTTCAGTCACTTCCCCCACTGCCCACAAGCAAATTGGGCCCTTCTGTGCTGATTCTCAGGTGGGTGGGTTTGTGTACATTCTAGGACCCTGTGGGTCTCCCCAACGAACTCCCCTGTGAGGCTGGGAGTTCCTCCCACTGCTGCCTCAGCCCCCACAGGTGATTTCAGTCAGTGGTTTGAAGCTTTATTTCTCTGTGATGGTGGGCTGCGTGGTCTGCTCTGCTCCCCAGCTTTTTCTCCTGGTTTATCTGTGCACGAATGAGGGACTGCCCGCTGCACTAGTCTCGGCCCCGATGGGTCCAGGTCAGCCAGCTGTGGGCCTCTCTGGACAGCTGCAGCAGTGACCCCATCACTCCACAAACCGCCGTTTCGCCATGCACTCTCCGCCCGGCTCTGCCCCACTTACTGGTCTGGATGAACGTGTCTTCTTTCACTTCTTGATTGTGGGACTTCCAAACAGTTGGATTTTGTGTCAGATCTGGTTGCCTTTTGTTTTTAATTTGTTGTTTTCCCTCTTTTGGTTGTGCGAGGAGGCACAATGTGTCTACCTACGCCTCCATCTTGGCTGGAAGTCCTTGAGCATCCTTAAAACAAGTGTCTTGAGCTCTGCATCTGATAGATTGCTTATCTCCATTTTGTTTAGCTCTTTTTTGTAATTTTGATCTGTTCTTTCATTTGAACCATGTTTCTTTGTCTCCTCATTTTGGCAGCCTCCCTGTGTTTTCCTCTGTATTAGGTAGATCTGCTTTGACTCCATGTCTCAGTAGAGACTGAATGCAGTAGGTGTCCTATAGGATCCAGTGGCCCAGCCTCCCCTATCACCCAAGCTGGGCACTTGAGATGTGCCCTTTTTGTGGGCTGAGTACACCCTCCTCTTGTAGTTGAGCCTTGGTTGTTGCTCAACTACATACAGATCAATGGGATGAATTTACCCAGGCCGGTCAGCTGCAAGGATTGGCTGTGACCACTGACTACCGTCCTCTGCCCTCTGTGGAGGTTCAGCTGTGCAGGGGAAGGATGGTGGTGCATCCACGTGGCCTGTAACTGTCCACAGTGTGTGCTGGCCATGGGGTTTCCCAGGTGGTGCAGGCCAAGGTCAGCCCCCACCTGCGTTTGCCCAGGGCCACCCTGCCTGAGCTGTAGAGCAATCTAAGGTGGCTGCTGCTTGTGCTGAGCTCGGAAATTCCTAGGCAAAGCCATTCTGTGAATCTAGGCTGGCTGACAGGCCTGGGGCTCCCTGAGGCCAGCTGTTGAGACAATTTAGGAAGTTGTGAAGCATGAGCCAAGACCAACCATTCACGTGGAAAAGCAGCTCCAGTGGGCCAGTGATTTAGGTGGGGCAGAGCCTCTGGGGTCTCCAAGGTGGATCACACAGTGTGAGCCAGGTGAGGAGTCTCAGATATGGCACCAGCCTGCTGGCCCTGTGGGCGGAGGGTTTAGCAAACGGACCATGGCCTCTGCTCACCTTGATACCAGACACTTTAGTTCCTTCCTGTGTACGACTTAGTGCTTTTCAAGCTGCTACCCCGGTGCTGGAGCTCAGAGGGAGGGAGTCTGAGCAGGTGCGTCTGTGTGTGGGTTCTGTCAGAGGAACTGCTTGGGCTCCAGCAGTGTTTTCCACCTACACAGCCCCCTCTGGCTTTCTGTTTGTTTGAAATATGGAACGCTTCACGAATGTGCGTGTCATCCTTGCGCAGAGGCCGTGTTAATCTTCTCTGTACCATCCCATTTTTAGTACATGTGCTGCCAAAGCGAGCACGTCCCTCTGGTTTTGTAGCCACTTGTGGGGACTTACCTTCCTGGCACTGGAACCCTGGGCTGGGGGACTGGGGAGGCTGGGACTCCTCACTCCTGAGACATCCCTCCCGAATTTTTACCCACCACACGCGGGTGAGGGACCAGCCTCAGGTCTCTGTTTTCACACTCAACATCTTTAGTCCATTGCAGCCCTTCTCCCTCCCCCGCCCTCTCTACTGAGAGAGCACATCATTAGGCATTGGGGCCATTTGAACATGGGGCACGGTTCCCATCCCTAAACAGCTCAGGCTGGTAAAGGGACAGACGATTAAACACAAAATTGCTGTCGTGTTACGAGAGCAATGAGAGAAGGCATGTGGGATTCTGTGACAACACGGAAGAGGGAGAACTACCTGGGAAATGAAGCTGATATTATCCACATGATGAGACCTAGAACTTTCATGACTTTTTTGTCTGCCACTTTTTGTGTTCATTCTGTTTTTGTTTGTTTTCTTTTTTGTCTTCCTGTGGGCTGCTTGACCGTTTTTTTAGAATTCATTACTGTTTTTGTTTTTCAGTGTACCACACGGTAGCATACAGCGTTTGAAACGGCTCCTCCACACACAGCAGATGAAAAGCCATAGGAACTCACTCTTGTTTATATCAATTAGCTTTTGGTAAATTGGTTTTTACACGCTGCTTCAGTTACAGAACCTACTGACACCGCTGAGGACCGACGTTGGAACGACACCTACATTTTCCGTTTGAGTGCGGTGTAGAGACCTGGCCTCCTTTACCATCTCCCAACACTTCTGGTGCACACATTGAGATCCACATCCAATATTGTTATAGTTTTGTGTCAACTCTCAAATATAAAATACTCGTGAGAAAGGGAAGTTTATTGTATCCATATTCTTACTCTTTCCAGGATGCCTTCGTTTATCATTTCCCTTCTCTTCAGTGATCTTCCTTTAAGGCTTTTTGTTTTTAGGTTAGGTCTGCTGGTAACAAATTATATTACCTATTCTTCATCTGAGAATGTCTTGATTTCTCCTTTAAAAAAAAAAAAGATTTTGCCAGGCTGGTGTAGCTCAGTGGATTGAGCGCGGGCTGGGGACCAGAGGGTCCCGGTTCGATTCCCAGTCGGGGCACATGCCTGGGTTGTGGGCCAGGTCCCCTGTGAGGGCCATGTGAGAGGCAACCACACATTGCTCTTTCTCCCTCCCTTCTCCTCTCTCTAAAAATAAATAAAATCTTTAAAAAAAATAAAAATAAAAAAAAATAAAAAAAAAAGATTTTATTCATTTATTTTTTAGAGAGAGGGGAAGGGAAGAAGGGAGAGAAACATCAATGTGTGGTTGCCTTTCACATGCCCCCTACCGAGGACCTGGCCTGCAACCCAGGCATGTGTCCTGACTGGGAATCGAACTGGCCACCCTTTGGTTTGCAGGCCGGCACTCAATCCACTGAGCCACAGCAGCCAGGGCTCTCCTTTAATTCTTGAGTTAATTTTCACTGAATATAGAATTCTGGGCTGATGCTTTTCTTTCAGGGCCTGAAAATACTGTGCTTCATCCTTCTGGCCTCTGTGATTTCCGATGAGAAATTCACTGTTATTCTAATGGTTTCCCCCCTGTAGGTAAGATGTTATTTCTCTCTTGCTTTCAAAATTGTTTTCTTCAGTTTTCAGAAGTTTGATTATGGCACGTATTTCTCTGCATCTGACCTGTATGGGGTCTATTCTGTTTGTTAACTCTGTAGTTAAAAAACTCCCTCTTTATTGAGCGCGGGCTGGGAACCAAAAGGTCCTGGTTTGATTTCCAGTCAGGGCACATGCCTGGGTTGCAGGCCAGGTCCTCAGTGAGGGCCATGTGAGAGGCAACCACACATTGATGTTTCTCTCCCTTTCTCCCTACCTTCTCCTCTCTCTAGAAATAAATAAAAAAAAATCTTTAAAAAGAAAAACAACAACTCCCTTTTTTTTTTTTTGCCATTATTTCTTTCAATCCTTTTTCTCTCCCACCCCCTTCCTCTTCATCTTCTGGGACTCTGTGATGACCCTACAGTTCTCTGAGGCGGTTTTGTTTTCGTTATGTTTGTTTTGCAAGCTATTTTCTCTCTGTTGTTCAACTTGGGTCATTTCTATGGACCTTTCTTCTACTATTAAGCACATCTATTGAGATTTATTTTGGTTATTGCAGCTTTCAGTTCTAAAATTTCTATCTGGTTTTTGTATCTTCTATTTCTTTGCCGAGACCTCAAGCATTTACATGATGGCTGTTTTAAACACTGACATAGAATTCTGTGCTCACTCCAGCAGCACATATACTAAAATTGGAACAATAGAGATTAGCATGACCCCTGCGCACGGGTAACACGCAAATTCGTGAAACGTTCCATATTTTTGTGCTTCCCAGATAAGGTCAAGTTCAAGGAGTTCATCATCACCCAGCCTTTATTATATGAAATGTTCAAGGGATTTATATAAGGCATGGAGGGATATCAACAGGGGAGTGGGAGGGGGAGAGAGGGGGAAAAGGTGCAGAGAATAAGTAGCATAAATGGTAGGTAGAAAACAGACGGGGAGGTTAAGAATAGTATAGGAAATGTAGAAGCCAAAGAACCTTTGTGTATGTCCTATAGACATGAACTAAGTGGGGGGGGGAATACGGGGTGCGGGGCAGAGGGAAATAAAGGGGGGGAAGTGGGACAACTGTAATAGCATAATCAATAAAATATATTAAAAAAATAAAAATTGACATAGAATTCTAATAGCTGAGTCGTATTAGTGTTGGCATTGGTTCTTTTCTCACTCGAGATGTTCCTGGTTCTTGGTGTGATGAATGGTATTTTAACTGAATCCTGGACATTTTGGGTATTATGAGACTCTGGATCTTAATCACCTCTTTTAAAGCAGGCCTACTCTGACACAGTGCCAGGGGAAAAGGGGGGGCTGCCTCCCCCCTGCCTCAGGGCCTCTGCTGCGTAAGAGGAGCTGCCCCTGGGTGCGGCTGAGGTGCAGAGGTCATGTCCACAAGATGCCGTCTCGCTGCGCCCCCTTTCTTGGGCCTCTGGCTAGAGAGTGCAGCCTCTGTTGGGGGTTCACATACGTATGTATTTAATTTACGCCTGTGTGTTGGCACTTCCAGGTCACTACTTCTCTGGCACCCAGCCCAGGACACGTGAAGCAAAAAGAAAATCTAAGGAATGCTTTGCTGTGTTATTTGGGTCCTGAGACTCCTAGCCAGCCTCCTCCTTCTCTCTACATTTCAGTCCAAGGGTTGATGTACTTACAGAGGAATCAGGCGAAGCACATCTGCTCCCTAGTTCAAAAGCAGAGGTCAGGAGCAGAGGTCAGGAGCAGAGTCGGTCCTTATCCTTTTGACGCTTCAATGGTCCAGTCTTTGGCCAGTCGGCTCCCTTTGAAATGGGTCATCATTCTCTGCTTCCTAGGACGTTCTGGGCTCTCCTGTGTTCTCCCTCTCCCAGCCTCGGACTTTCTTATACGAGAAGCCCTGGCTGGTTTGAGCCGGTCCTTGGAGGCCATTTTTTTTACTCTGCTTGGGTTGCTTTAACAAGACATCATAAATGGGTGGCTGTATCAACAGACATCTACTGCTCATGGTTCCATAATTTCTGGAAGTCTACTGGATTTGGTTCCTGGTGAGAGCCCTTTCCCGCCTTCTTGCTGTGTTCTCTGAGGCCTTTCCTTGGTACACACTTGTGGAGAGTGTCTGTGTCTTTCTCTTCCTATGACGGACTGAAAGGGGCACTTCGTAAGGATCCCTCTCTCTTGACCTCATCTACACATAATCACCTCCCAAAACCCCATCTCCTAAAACCATCTCACTGGGAGTTAGGGCTCCGACACACGAATTTGAGGTGGGGCACATTCGGTCCATAACCACTCATGCCAATGCGTGGGTCGGGCATGGGCCATTCCCTCTCTTTACAGAGAGAGCAGGAAGACTCGGTTCTCTCCCTTCTCTACTTGGGGCACCTGGCATTGGGGCCACTGCTTGCTGCCAGCCTAGCGACCAGCAGAGAGGGCACAGCCAAGAGCACCAGAGGACTGGGAGCTAAAACTCTGATTTCCCCTCTCTAGACACGCTGTTGTTCCATTCGGGGCCTCTGTGGGCCTCCCCGCTGACCTGCTTCCATCGGCAGTTGGAAAGAGAAGGTGGTGGGCCGGGGAGGTCCGTGTCGCTTGGGCCTCTCTCATGAAAACCTCTGATCGGAACCTAAAAGAAACCTCTACACACACTCCTTTACACTTCTGTTTATTCTTCCTGCTCGGGAAAACCATTGACAAGTATCCTTCGTAGGGAAGAGAGGGCAATACTGGAAAAGTCCTCAGGGTCCTTATTCTGAATTCTCAAGATTGGGACCTAGAAAGCCAGAGATCCAGGGGGCCAGGCCTCCAGGGCCCTGGACCTGGGTCATGAGAAGAAGTTCTGGGAGCAGCGACTCAGCAAGCATGGGCAGGGCGCTCCGTGCAGGCCACGGTGCTGCCGTCCTCACCCCAGGGCGCTCATCAGGGCCTGGGCCTGCTTCAGTTCTGCAGGGCAAGGGGGGGGAGTCGGGCAGCATTCGGGTTGCACCTGGGAGAGCCCCTAAGCCCTCCAGGTACAGCGGAGCCTCACCTGCCAGGAGGACCTGGAACTTGTCTGCTGAGAGGGACAGGGCCACAGCCTGGGCCGGGGCCCCCGGGGCCGCCGCCACCTCCAGCCTCAGGCGCACCACGGGCTCCTCCACGCACCGCAGCAGGCTGGAGCGCAGCAGGTAGTCCACCCGCCAGCCCGCGCCCGCCAGCCTGTTCACTGCAAGACAGGGGGTCTCAGCCACCCCAACTCAGCCCTCAGCTCTTCGAGGCTGTGTGGCCTTGAGAAGCTCTGACTCGTGACCTCTGACCCAGAGGAGGTGCTCAGTGACTGGGAGCTCAGGTGATCCACAGCAGGTCTCAGAGGAAAGACACCTGACCAGGTAGAGAGTGCCGGCTCCATGCCAGTGACACGTGACCACGTCCTCCTCTGAGAACAAGGACCTCCCATGCTACACACGCCTTCCAGCACAGACCCCGGGCCCCCCCCCACCAACTTGACACTCACCACGCAGGCTGCAGGCCCGCAGGTGCTCCTGTAGGGGGCTTTGCTTCTCCTCGTAACAGCGACACAGGCCGGCTGCGTGCTCTAGGGCAGAATGGGGTTGCCCTGAATGGGCACTGGGGCTGCTTCGAGGGCAGGCCTCAGGCTCCCGTCCCAGAGAGGGCAGGGTGCATCTCAGGGTCACACAGCCTGGCTCCTGCCCTGCAGCCCTTGGCCTTCCCAGGTCCCCGTACCTTTAGGCAGCCCCAGCTGCTGCAGTTCACTGGACAGGGACTCGCCGTCCACACTGTGCTTGGCCGCACTGGACAGGATGAAACTCAGGACTGCCACCATGGCCTTCACGTCGCCCGACTCTGGGGAGACCCGCGGGTGGGACAGGGGTGTCACCGTGGCCCCAGCCCCCTTCAGCGCACAGCCCCAGGCCTCCCTGAGCAGTGAGCATCGCGACTGCCGGCAGAGGACTCTGGAGGCAGGGTGGTCAGTGTCCTCTCCTCAGGGTCCTCTGAGGAGGTGGGTCAGGGCAGGCTGCCGGGAGAGGGCGCCCCTGGACCAGACCTCAGGCCAAAGAGCCGGAGTTGCCCAAAGATCTGTGGAGTCAGAGGGGTACTCACCAAATCTGGCATCGGCAGTGAGTTTCAGGACTTTCTCGTACTGTGGGGGAAGGAGGCCCTTAAGGGAGCCAGGCCCCTGCCTGCTCCCCCTCCCTACCCCCACCATCCGGCTCTTATGGTAAGGATGGGAAGTACCCAGGGAGGGCATAAGGCTGATCGCCCACCTCCTTGGGTCTGGGGCACCCTCAGGACAGCAGGGGTCACAGGGTCGTGGGACAGAGCGTCGCTGCGCCAGGTACTCACGTCAATCCCCTGTCCCAGAAGCTCCTTCAGCACCTGGCCGCACAGCAGCCTCAGCTTCACAGAGGACTGGAGGGGAAGGCCGCACGTCAGCCAGGCTGGCCCACCTCACCCCTCCATGCTGGGGGGCCTGCTCAGAGGGTCGGCCGTGTGACCAGTCACACAGCGTGCTCGGATGAGCGGAGAGGGCTGAGGCCCAGACCGCAGAGTGATCTCACCACCCTCCCTCCAGTCCCAGAGCCCCACCCACAATTCCTCTGTCCCCTCCGCCCCCAGGAAGTCCCCGTGCACTCAACGATCTTGGCAAGCGTGCTGATCTCCGCCAGAACCCAGTCAGGGCAGTCCAGGTCACCGCAGAACCGGAACCTCTGCGCGAGAGGCAGGCACATGGTCGGGCCGGAGGGAGGCCGTGGTGGGCCGAGTGTCTCCCACACCACCGTTCCCAGGGACCCCCGCCCCTGTCCAGGGTGGATGCCTGCTGGTCACTCGCCCTTCCTGATTCCCAGGCTGTTCAGAGAGCCCTCTCCCTGACCTGCCCTCCGGCCGGTCCTCGTTCTGATGCCTCTTCCAGGCACTGAGCTCTTCGGCAAATAGCGACTGGGCGCCTACTCTACAGTAGAGCCCACAGAACCAAAGTCCCTGGCCTCACCACCAGCGACCTCTCTCACCACCACCGCCGCCACCCCCCCCCCCCCCCGCCCCAGCTCCGGTCGCACTGGCCTTCCTGCTGCCCCTGTTACACCAGGCGCACTCCCCGCGTCCTCGTGGCTGGCTTGCCCTCTCACTTCATTCAGATCTCTGTTCAAAGGACACCTCTTCTGATGAGCCGTCCCAGACTATACTTTCTAAAACTGCCCTGGCTCGTGTAGCTCAGTGGATTAAGCGCAGGCTGCGAACCAAAGGGTTGCTGGTTCGATTCCCTTTTAGGGCACATGCCTGGGTTGCAGGCCAGGTCCCCAGTCAGGGTGGGGGGAGTGTGAGAAGCAACCACACATTGATGTTTCTCTCCCTCTCTTTCTCCTTCTCTTCCCCCCTCTCTAAAAATAAATAAATAAAATCTTAAAAAAAAATAGCCTCTTGTATGGATGGTAAGGGTGGTAAGGAAATTTCAGGGGCCAGTGGATGTGTTCATTATCTGGATCTTTGTAATGTTTTCATGAGCAAATATATGTCAAAATATACTGAACTGGGTATTTGCACGTGTTTCTCAATAAAACTGTTAAAAAAATAAAATCACGCTTTACTCTCATGCTCTAGCCCCTTATGCTTCTTGCTCGATCTCCAGAGCACTGAGCACAGCACGCATCACGTTTTATTATTTATTCTCTCCTCTGCTGGAAGGCAAACTCACTCTGTCCATCGTATCTTGCCGATATCCTCCACAGCCCTAATCAGCTGTCCTCTGTCCCATCTGCTGGGCAAAACTCTAGCAACACACACATCCATCCTTCCACTCGCCCACCAGGGCTGGGAACACACCCCGCAAGCCGATGCTCTTCCCACTGAAACCTGCTCGCCCTGCTGGGTTTCCCACCCCGCTGAACTCCAGCCCTGGGAACCAAAACCAGACGTCTCCCTTTTCTTTCCCTCCTGCACTTCGTGCCTAAGCCCTGCGGACTCCCCGGGCTTCTATCTCCACTTTCTCCACCCTAACTCAGGTCACCGCCATCCCCTGGGGGTCTGATGCCCCAGCCTGGGCTCTCTGCTCCTCCAAAAGGACCTTCCTAGCTTTCCGGTGCCCTCTTCTTAAAGTTCGAACTCCTATGCGTGCCTCTCGAGACCCAGTAAGCTTTGGTCTTTGCTTGACTGTCCAGCCTCACCTTTCACTGACCTCCAGTTTATGCTCTTCCGATCGGGTAAAATGCGCTCATTCCTAGGAAGCCAGGCTCTCTGCAGCCCCCACCTCCTGACGGCTAACTAACTGCGGGTACACACGCTGCAGTGCAGGGAGCCAGCTGGCCTTCCTGCCCTGGGGGGGCCCTCAGGACCCTGTCCTCACACTCCGCTTACGGCACAGTTAGGTCGCCTCCCTCTTAAGCCTTAATTGTGACTGCCAGATGTAGTCTCCAATCTTGCCCTTCCCTTATGCAGCGGAAGTCTCAGTGCCCGGCGCGGGGCACGGCAGTACGCACTGCAAATCTGCTGCTGCAGGAGTGGACGGACGGATGGATGGATGGTTGGAAGCCCCGACCCCAAACCTACTCCTTTCTGTCTCTGGGAAGAGGGAAGGCCCTTCGTAACAGTGAAGAATGATTAGATGGAGCCTAATTCTGAGCAAGTTCTTGTCCGAGTCCCACAGGAGCGCTGGAACTGGGCACCCCGGGAAGTCCTGTCGGAGCCAGAGGAGGCCTGGAAGGACTGCCGCTCCGGGAGAGCGCAAGACGCGCGCCGCGGCTCGGGGTCGGGGCCCTCCCTTCTCCCCCAGGGATCGCCCGGGGCCGGTGGGGGGCGGGGGCTTTTCCGTCCCAGCCGCTCGGCTCACACGCCTGCACCCAAGGTGTTTGCAGAGGAGGCAGTGCGGCTTCCCCTCCTCGTCCCCGCGCAGCACCGCATCCGGGCGCCTGCCCAACACCCCCTCCCGCGCGTCCCCGAAACCTCACCATCGCGCCCAGGAGCCCGGCACCGGGCCTTCTCCTTCCGGTCTCTCGAGGTCAGCTGAGGGGGGAGTCACGTGACTCTGGCGCTGGGGGGGGGGCGGGCGTCCTGGGCGAGGCAGGGCGGGGCCTCCGGGCGGGGCGGAGCAGTTTTTCAGACTCCGAGTCTCCCGGGGCGAAACGCTAGGGCCTTGCTTGCTCAGTCTCCGCAGAAACCCTCCCGGAAAATGACCGGCGCCATCTCCATTTTCACGGAGGGACCCGGAAACAGTAGAAAATAGGGAGCAGAAGCCATTTAATTTGTTCGAGTTAAGGGATCGGAAGCCCTGGAGCCGGGTGTAATTGCCTTAAAAGGGACCTCAGGTCACAGGTAAGTACAGCCAGTATATCTAGCTGTGGGCTGTGGCGAAAGCCATTTTTTTTTTTAAGATTTTTAAAATTTTATTTTTAGAGGGGGAGGAGGAGAGAAAGAGAAGGAGATAAACATGAATGCATGAGAGATATTGCCTCTTGCACTCTCCAACCTGGCCTGCACTGCAGGCATGTGCCCTGACTGGGACTTGAACCTGTGACCTCTTAGTTCTTTGCTGGTTGCTCAATCTACTGAGCCCCGCCATCCAGGACCGAAAGCCATGTCTTTAAAAGGTTATTACGATATAATACACATATGGAAAACTGTACATAGTGTCAGTACACAGGTTAATGAATTTCTATAAACTGTACACACCACGTCATCTGTACCCACATAAGGTAACGGCATTACTAGTACCCCGGATATCTCAAGGGCCTGGGTATTTTCTTTCATTTTGATGAACCCCCTTAGTTGCCTAGCAAAGAGGGCGGTAACAACATGCTCAGGAGCACACTTTCCCAATGGCCTCACCGACATTAGCTGTTTTATCTTAAATTTGCCTGATAAAATGGGAGAAAAATCGGTTGTTTTAAATTGCATTAGTTTGCTTACTGGTGACTTTCAGCAAATAGATGCTCTAGGAAAACCAAGTTTCCAATATTCACTTGAGGAGGTAAAGTAACAAGAACAAAACCCCCCAATCCAGCAGCAACAACAAAAATATGCAAGAGAATAGGCTACTAACCAATCCAGAAATTGAACAGTTGGAGACCACTCAAGTGGGCGCCGGACCCCAGCCCCACACCGGACCCCAGCCCCACACCGCAAGCCCAGCTGGCTCTACTGCTGCAGGCTTTTAAGCTTTCAAAGAACAGATCAAGTCCATAACAATTAAATTGCTCCAGGAAGAGAAAGAGCTGAAAAGTTTCCCAATTCACGCTAAAATTGATCTCATTTATACACTTGATCTTAGCCAAAAGGCTGGGAAGCTATGATCTCATTTATAAAGAGCTTTTTTAAAAAATCATAAACACAGCATGTTGAAGTCAGCAATGTTAAAATACTATATACCATGTTCAAGAAAAAATGTATTTTATTTTTTTAAAGATTTTATTTATTTAATTTTAGAGGGGGGAAGGGAGGGAGAGAGGGAGAGAACTATCAATGTGTGGTTGCCTCTTGTGCGCCCCCTGCTGGGGGCCCAGGCATGTGCCCCAACTGGGAATCGAACCAGCAATGCTTTGGTTCACAGGCCAGCGCTCAATCCACTGAGCCACACCTGCCAGGGCAAGAAAAATTTTATTTTAAGAATATAAGAGCCCTGGCTGGTGTAGCTCAGTGGATTGAGCGCGGACTGGGAACCAAGGGGTCCTGGTTCAATTCCCAGTTGGGGCACATGCCTGGGTTGTGGGCTGGGTCCCCAGTGAGGGCCATGTGAGAGGCAACCATACATTGCTGTTTCTCTCCCTCTTTCTCCCTCCCTTCCCCTCTCTCTAAAAATAAATAAATAAATAAAGTCTTTAAAAAAAAAAAAAAGAATATAAGAATGGGCCCTGACTGCCCAACCCCTCCTTGCCTCACTCAGTGGACTGGACGTCATCCTGCAAAGCGAAAGGTTGCTGGTTGGACCCCCAGTCAGGGCAGACGCCTGGATTGCAGGGTCCCCTGGACCCCGCTGGGGCTGTGCCCAGACGCAGCCTGTTGATGTTTCTCTCCCACGTTGACGTCTCTCTCTGCCTCCCTTTGCCTCTCAAAGAATACATTTTAAAATCTTGTATTTCATGATACCAAGAACTTTAAAAAGTTGATAGAATTGGACAATCATTTTAATTGAAAAGGAGGAAAAAGGTAAATTAGAAATAGTTGAAAACTGCCTCAAGTTGATAGACTATTTGAAAAACAAAACACCAAATATCAAACTTTAACAGTGAAATGATCTAAATTTGGAAATAAGGCAAAAGGGTGGGTGGCATGTCTTTTAAACTTTCATTTTTCTTTTTTAGGACCTGCTTACTGATGTTACAGAGAGGGGAAGGGAGTGGAACATCGGTGTGAGAGAAGCACAGACTGGTCGCCCTTCGTGCGTCCCTGTGGGCCACAGACTGAACGGTAACTGAGGATGCGCCTGGACCAACCGACAGGGAGTCAAACCCGGGAACTTTCAGTTTGCAGGATGACACCCAGCCCACTGAGCCACACCAGACAGGGCAGCCTGTCCTTTTAATGTCATGTTGGAGCAGTGCCTAATACTTGCTTTGAAAATAAAGTTTATTTGACTGTTTATTGAAGTGGTTCTCAAATATTACAATGCATCAGCCCTGGCTGGTGTAGCTCAGTGGATTGAGCACGGGCTGGGATCCAAAGGGTCGCTGGTTCGATTCCCAGTCAGGGCACATGTCTGGGTTGCAGGCCAGGTCCCCAGTGGGGGGCCATGTGAGAGGCAACCACACATTGATGTTTCTCTCCCTCTCTTTCTCCCTCCCTTCCTCTCTCTCTTAAAAAAAAAATCTTAAAAAAAATATTACAATGCATCAGAAGCACCTGCAGGGCTGTCAGAACAGATCACTGGGCTCCACACCCAGAATTTATAATCAATTACATCTGGGGGAGGGGCTGAACATTTGCAGTTCCAACCTGTTCGCAGGTGATGCTGATGCTTCCAGTTTGGGCTATACTTTGAAAACAATGAAGGTAAGAAAATGTAGCTGAGAGGCTACATGTTAACTTACAAATATCTGTTCAGTAAAAAAGATAACCCTATATATATATTACATTAACAAGTTTTGTCTAACTCAGCACACATTTCAAATGGCTTTCCAAGTGTACTCTAAGTAGTTTCTCTCAAATTGTTCCTTGAACCAGCTTTCATCTTACTGTTCCCTCATTAATTAAAAAAAAAAAGTTTTCCTGGCTGGTGTAGCTCAGTGGATTGAGCGCGGGCTGCGAACCAAAGGGTCGCTGGTTCAATTCCCAGTCAGGGCACATGCCTGGGTTCCGGACATGGTCCACAGTGAGGGCCGTGTGAGAGGCAGGCACACATTGATGTTTTTCTCCCTCTCTTTCTCCTTCCCAGACCAAAGACCAGCAGGGCCCTGGCCCTCGGACTGAGTAGAGGCTTGTTTGGTGGTGGTGGTGGGGGCGGTGTAGGGTTTGAGGAGAAACAGTGGCCCTGCTTTGATTCCCAGGCTCTGAACTTCAGGCAGGAGAGGAGCTAGGAGCTACAGTGAGGGCTTAGAGAGGAAGCTGCCCCGGCCCCACTGCCCCATCTGAGAAGGGTCTGTATGTGACTGTCTCTCGGACAGTGGAGAAAGCAAGGGACCCCCGCCAGGCCTGGTAATCATAAGAGGGGCCTCTTGAGGTCCTTCCAAGGGGCTCAGCGTCTCAACACCCCCTTCCCAGGAGCACGCCCGCTTCTCACTGCCCCGAGAGGACACTGGGGCTTGAGAGTTGGGTCTCTAGGACAGAGGCAGGGGCGCTGGAGGCACAAGGAGCAGACCAGGGAGACGCAGGGGTGTCATGTTGGACGAGGTGGATGCCTCCAATGACGCAGGAGCCTTGGGGGAGCAGTGGCTAGAATGTCAGGGCTGGTGTCCCCACAGAGACAGCAGTGTACCCAAGGGACTCCCCATCTGCCTGCCAGCCCCAGTCCAGGCCAGCGGCTGTGTCCAGCCCAGGACGAGATAAAAGGGCTGTGCTATGCCCACCCTGCCCTGGAGCCTGGGAGGGTTGGGCCCGGGGCTCCTCCTGGGGTTTGGGACTGGAGGAGCGACTGGGGACCTGCGTAAAGAACAGCCAGAAGTAGGGCCCAGCGCCCACAGGCTGGAGCCTCCCCCCACACACACATATTTCCTCCTACCACTTGCCTCAGGCTTCCTCATCGGGGCCTCGGGGGCAGCACACTGGGCTGGACAGCCGCCCGTGGGTTGGAGGAACCATTTCCATCTTGCAGAGGACTGTGGGGCGGAAGAGACCCGTTCGGTCAGATCAGCTGGGCCCTGCTCCAGGCCCCTGAGGGGGCGGAGGGAACACTTCAGTGAGAACGAGCCAGGGCAGGAAGCACCTGGATGTCACCGAGGGTGTTGGTAATCAATCCCAGGCTGCAGGCACTCCTCCTCCCTCTAGAGCTCACTCAGCTCTTTTCCGGATCAACTCCTGGCAGCCACACCCGCTGGCTGGGCTCCTCCGCCTTTTGCACTGGGCCAGGGTGCCACGCGGGGCGACCAGGAGACAGGGCCTCCCTCAAGCTGGAGCCCTGAGTGCCACCCTCCTCTCGCTGGCTCAGGGCAAGAGACCCACGCGTTGCCTAGCAAGGCCACCTGAGGCAGACGAGCCCGGCCAGGGCAGGCCTGGGCTAGGTGATGGAGGTGGAGCCGGTGCAGATGTTTCATTTCCTGGCTCCCGCTGGCCCAGAACCCCCAGGACTGGCCTGGGCCTTGACACAGGCCCCAACTCGATATGAACATCAGCTCCTAGACTCCTGTTTCCCTGTCTGTAACCTAGAAGGGATGGTCCAAGTCACTCAAAATAGGACTCCTGGACACCTCGGAATCACTTCGGCAGTTCCATTAAAAATTCAGCTGCCTGGGCCCTGAAGACCATTTTCCAGGTGACTTTGTTTGAGAAGTCCTGTCTGGGGGCAGCCCTGCCCAGGAGCCCGGGACGAGTACAGGGGAACTGTGGGGCCAGAGAGGCACATTCAGTGAAGGCTGAGTGGGTCCCACTCACGGGAGGGGTGGGGGCACAGCGCCAGCACACGTCCCCGCCCTCAGCTCTCAGACACCAGCACCCTCACCGAAGATTGGAATGGCCTCGGGGAGAGAGGGTCTTGGGCAGCTCTGTGGCTGCCGTGCCACCTTAGGCTGGGGCCCCCCAGGACAGTCAGAGCTCATCCCTTAGCAGAGCCCTCAGACTGGGGCTCCCAGGACAGAGGTGTGCCATGGGGAGCAGCTGCCTCCTCCCAATACGTCCACCCAGCCCCTGCGTCGTGATGGTCCTGGAGGACGCAAGTGGACAGATGCGCAGGCTCACCCCCTACCCTGGAACCACGGTTACATCAGCTCAGTGTGTGTGTGTCAGGGAGCAGGGGCGCAATAGGTGTGCAAGAAAGGGTTGAGGGGCGAGGGAGAGGAAAAAGAAAAGGAAGGAAAAGAGAGGATAAAGAAGTTAACACACAGCCAAAGCCAGTATGGGCCTGGCAGCGAGGTGGGTGAGGCTGCCCTTGGCCTGGAGATCCAGAGCAATTCCACCCATGTCACAATCCTAAGCAGCTTCGATGCTGACTTTCTCCGCTGGAGTTTCCTGCAGCCACGGACCGCACCCCATCCTCCAGCTTCCAGGACTGAGGGAATCCGAACCGTGTCTTCGGGCCCCGCCCCCCCGTTGGTTCCCCGTGCGCCAACCGGGGTGTCTCCCTTTCTCAAACTCACCTCTAGGTCTCTGCGCCACCATTCAGCTCACACTGCCCTCCGCTCCTGCTTCCACCCGCCCGTCCTGCTGGTCCTCCAGACCGACTCCAGGCAGCAACGCTTCTGGGACCCGTGACACCTTCTCATCCCCAGACTAGGCCAGGCCCCTCCTGAGCTTCAGCGGCACCCTTCCCCCAGGTCGTCACTGCGGTGACCACGCTATACAGAGGTTGCCCATCTCCTGGCCTATCACCGGGGGTGAGTGCCGCCAGTCCAAAGCCGGGTCTGGTGCAAGGCTGGGCTCTGGCTGGAGGAGTCAGCGTGGCTGTGAACAGGAGGAATGCTGTAACTGAGCTCAGCGACACCCAAGTTAGGGTCAAGGCCAGGCACGTCCGACCAGCCCGTGGCCTGGCCCATGGAGCAAATGGAGTGGAAACCACGCCCAGGAGGCCACCTCAGCAGCCCCGAGGACAGACCTCTGCAGGGATAGGGCCCCGCTAAAGTGTGGGAGGATAAATCACCAGAATGGGGAGTGGGGAAGTTCTTGGTGGATACATCCTCGGTCCTGAGAGGGGTGTGTACATGAGTCTGGGAGACCAGTGCTTCTCACCAGGCTGTGGGCTACAGATCAGCAACCACAAGGACCTGTAAGGGT
This sequence comes from Micronycteris hirsuta, assembly GCA_004026765.1. Classification (NCBI taxonomy): domain Eukaryota; kingdom Metazoa; phylum Chordata; class Mammalia; order Chiroptera; family Phyllostomidae; genus Micronycteris; species Micronycteris hirsuta. The sequence goes on along the minus strand of PVJI01001633.1, from coordinate 39,415 downwards.
CTCAGGGGGCTTTCCTGAGCAGGTAAGTGGCTGCCCAGTGGGTAGGTGACCAGGGCCCACACTGCTGGAGAGCCTTCTGGGCCGGAAGCAGGGAGAGCTGCAGCAATCCGGTGAAGGGCTATTCACCTGGTGAAGACACAAAATCTACAACCCCCTGAACACACAGCCAGATCCCAGATCCCAGATCCGAACCAACCCACATGCTTTAATGTTTAATGGCTGCCTCCGAGACTGTCTCTGCGGGGGACACCACGCCCGGCACACCCACAGTTACAAGGAGCTTGGGGTGCACCGCAGGATTAGGGCCTTTGATGGGAGGAGCCTCTGCCACCGTTTCTTCACACTCAAGTCCAGTGCCACCTCCTCCCTAAGTGAGCAGTGCACCCTCAGAGGGGCCTCCTGAGCAGGTGGCGTCTCCCTGGACCACAGCCTTATTCCAAACCTTGACTAGGCCGAGGGCCCAGCTCGCCAGACTCCGGGCTCAGTTCAGCACTGCAAGGACATAACCCACAGCAGGCCTGGCTGACGAGGCTCCAGCTTGCGGAGCCCCAGGGTCCTCAGTCCGTATCTTCAGAGACTGTCCAGCACTGAGCTGTCTCTCAGCCTGTCCCTCTAGTCGCTGCAGGTGCTCAGCCTCCAGTAGACACACAACTTTCTCGGGATAATGCACAAGGTGAGGTTGGCAGTCCGGGGCAGTCACCGGTATCACTTTAGGAAAGGCCTGGGACCTTCCAGGGGTGAGAACAGCAGGCCCAGAACAGGGATGCCAGCCCCAGGCTGTACCCCTGCACCCCTGTAGCGGGTGGGGCCGGGGCATGGGGTGCAGACTCCCTCAGGGAGCTACAGGTTGGGGTTCAGGCCCCAAGCCCAAACACTGGGGCTGTAACTCCAGGCTTTCCTGGGGAATGACTCTGGAAAGTGTGGGATCTGCTGTACCACTCCAAGATAACCAAGTCTGAGGACATAGAAACTCTCGAGGTTCTGTCTGCTTCAGCCTCACAGCCCAGGCCCCGGATGGGCCCCGGGCCCTTGTCCCAGGGAGGAAGCAGGGAGCGAACCAGGACGGGTGTGCGCCAGGCGTCACCCCCGCACAACCCTGTGAGGTAGGCTATGTTGTCGCCGTGCAAACGGGGAACTAAGGGCTCAAGGGCGGGAGCGACTTGCCCAGTCACACAGCGCGGGGCCAGGATCCGGGCCTTGGTCAGTGGAAGTCCAAAGCACACACGTCTTCCCTACGGATGAAATGGAAAGCAGTCCTTTCTAATTAAGGCCCTTAAGGCGAAAGTCCAGGGAGCAGGGAGGAAGGCCAGGTGAGGGAGGGGCAGAGAGAGTGATCACCAGACAGTAGCCGTCCAAACAACACCGGCCACCGGGGCTACAGGTGGTGGCTCTGGCCGCCCAGCAGCTGCGGGCAGGGAGAGGGCAGGGCTGCCCCTGAGGTCTTGTGGCCCCACGTGGGCAGTGCCAGGCCGTTAAGCCAGGCGGTTGCCAGCAGTCTCCGGCAGCGGGCCCTCAGCCTGGGGCTGGGTGGGCTGGTGCTGGCCTCAGGGGCCGGTGAGGCACCGTGGGACCCTCCCCCAGAAGCTGCCTCTGCTTTCTCAGGGCCAGGCGTTGGTGGCTTCCTCCCCAGCTTCCTGGCCTTGGGGATGGGTGACTTCTGTGCCAGGGAGAGGCTCTCTGGCTCATCTTTGGCCGTGGTGGGTTCCGAGGAGGGCACATATCCAGCCTCAGTGTCAAAGTTACCTGGAAAATAAACACACGGTCATGCCACGGACTCCGACACCCCAGGCCCTATCTCCTGGCCTCCAAAGCTATCCAGACCAGTGGTCCCGCTCTGTTCCAGGCCAGGGCGGCCACAGCGGGTCACAGAAATGATGACCATCTTCCCTGCATACGCCTGCTGGCCAAACCATTCAGCTGAGAGGGCGTCCTTCCCCCCAGGTAATGCCAGAGCTCTCCCTGAGGAGGGTGCTACTCAGGAGAAGCCGTTTGGGGCAAGGACAAGAGGAAAGGGGCCTGAGACAGAGAGGGCCATGCCTCGCAGAGTGCCATCCCTTTCTGCCACAGTGCCACCAGGGCGGGAGCCTACGCCCCACAGGGACTGCCCTGAAAGTAGGGCCTGGAGGGAAGAGGGTGGAGGGAGCATCAGGGGGTATGGGGGGGGCGCCCTTGGAAGAAAGGGTGCCAGGGAAGCGCTGTCTTAAGGACACCACAGAAGGATGGCACCACAAAGCTGGGGGGGGGGGCCCAAAGCCCAAGAAAGGAGCGGGGACAAGGGAACTAAAATCTAGCTAGCAGCAGGAAACGGGGCCCAGCCATGTTCTCAGCAGGCCCCAAACCCTTGCAGCTCCCGTCAGAGCAGAAGGGGACTGTGAGGTGCCTTGGGTCCCACGGTCCAGCAGGAAGCCCAGGAAAAATGGACCAATCTCCCTCGGGGCCCCAGAGAGCCCGACTGCACAGGGAGAGGGCGGGGCTGGGCAGCCTCTGCACACGGCACCACGCATCACTGTCTCCCTCTGACACTGTGTGTGCCCCATGAGGTCCAATGCCCCAGCTTCTTAGGTGCTCGGGGGTCAGCAACACTCATCCTCCAAGTGCCAGGCCCCACATCCACCCCTCATTCCTTCCATCCCTTCTCTACCCGCCCTGGAGCTTGGACCAGGTAAGGGCCCAGGGCAAGGCTTCCCGGAGGGGGAGGGGCGAGGAGCATGTTCACAGAGACGCGGCTGAACAGAAGTGGGTGGTGAGAAGGTGAGGGAGCAAGAGAAAGACACAGCAGGCCTTTATTCGAGATCTCCCGAGGTAGAAGAGGCGGCAACAGACACCCCTGGGCGCCATCACCCAAGTCCTGGAGGAAGAAGGGAGGTGGTGCCCACCATGAGAGAGAGCACAAGCCCCCGCAGGGTGAGGTCGAGCCACCTGAGACCATCAGGTCATGCTCTGAGAGGCACAGAGCACACAAGTTAGTGGGGAAAGCAAACCGCAAAACGAGATCTCGACTCGCTGGGACACTCCATGAACGCAAATGCCTGGGAGGACTGAGAACTCTGCATTCAGAAGGCAATAATGTTGGGGGGCCCTGCTGGGTTTCAGGAAGGAGGCACGGGCTGAGAGCAGGTGCTGTTCTCTGGGACAGGAAACGAGCTTAGGGAACAGGAGTGTGGCCTGGGAGGACCGTGGGGCAGGGAGAGACAGGTGCGGAAGGGCAGCACGCAGCTGCAGTTGGCAATTTGGGGCTGGAGCAGACGTGGGGACGCTGGGGGAGACGGACACGGGAAGAACCTCAGATAGTAAACAGGGGCTGGGCAGAGAGCCAGAGTCCAGGGAAGCCTACAGCAGAGACGGAAGGAACAGCAGAGGAGGGGGGCGGGATCCAGGGGGACGCGGTGCCAGGAGGGCCAAGAAAGCACTTTCCTGCGCACAGAGTGGTCAGTGCGCTCAGAGGCTTCTGGAAGAGGCTAGAAAGGTTGTGGTTGACACTGGAGGTGAAGAAGGGCGGGGGTCCCTACAGCCCACCCTGGAAGTCTAGCCATCCCCACCCCTCCCTGGTTCTAGGGCCCCCCACCTTCCCAGAGGCCCAGGAATCCCTCAGTCCCGGCTGCGGGGTCTCACACAGCCCACACACCTGTCACTCGCTCACACCGCTTTCGGTGGTGACCGGGGTTGCCCTGTGCTCACCCAGCTGGCGGCGGACGCAGTCGCGCCACTGCAGGCCCAGCAGGTCGGGGTAGATGTCGGGCAGCTGGCGCAGTGCCAGCAGCTTCAGCATGCGCGAGGTGCAGCCACGCAGGGCCCGCTCCCGCAGGGCCCGCTCCTCCGACAGCGTGGTGGGCCGCAGCTCCACCCGGTGCTCCTGCAGCACGTGGTCCACGGACGCGGGCGGCAGCCTCGGGAAGAGCCGCTCCTTCACCAGGTGGATGGGCACGAAGATGGCGCCGGCCCGCACCACGTGGGGGAAGGGGCACTGCTGCGTGCGCACGAAGCGCTGCAGCTGGGACAGCAGCTTGCCCAGCAGCCCCTGCACAGCCTGGCCGTCCTGCCACGCCGCCTGGCCCCACGGCCCGGCCGTCTCCAGCCATTCGCGCAGCTTCTCGGGCGGGGAGTGGGCCACGGAGCCCGAGATGGCATCACACAGGGACTCGTGCAGCCCTGCGAAGTACTGCTCCGGAGAGTCCGCTGGGACAGGCGTAGAAGCTGGAGTTGGAGCCTGGGCCACAGCAGGCGAGGGAGCCACGGCAGGGGCTGGGGCGGCCACGGGCACTGCTGGAGAACTGGGCAGGGCCAGGTCGAAGCAGGCCATGGGCACGGGCTGGGTGAGGATCTGCAGTCCGATGGGCATGGATGTAGAGGGGGGTGCCGGCTGCCCAGATGCAGGGACCGAGGTGGGCACAGACGGGACCACGGCTGCAGGCAAGGGTGCCGGCCGGAGGATCTTGAACTTTCGAAACATGAAGGCCACGGAGCTGTGGAAGTTGGTCTTTGGCGTGGCCTCTGTGGTCACTGGCACCCCAGGCGGCTCTGAGACTGTGCTCCCCACGCCCGGCACGCCCGCCGCTACAGGGAGCTCGGAGTGCACCACAGGACTAGGGATCTTGATAGCAGGAGCCTCTGCCATGGGTTTCTTCACACTCAAGTCCAGTGCCACCTCCTCCCTAAGTGAGCAGTGCACCCTCAGAGGGGCCTCCTGGGCAGGTGGCGTCCCCCCGGAGTCTTGGTCACAGCTGTCCTTGGGGGCCAGGTCAGGCTCAGATGAGGCCTCAGGGGTCTGCGCCTCCAGATAGTCACGGTAGGGGGCCAGGCTGAAGACGTTGTCGATGATGGGCATGGGCGGGGAGCCAGGGGACAGGGCGCCCTGGCTCTCCAGGAGTGGCGGGCGGCGCTCCTGGGCGCAGGACGGGAGTGCCGGCGGGGTGCGGGGCCCGGGACTGTCTCCAATGACAATGGGCGCCCCAGGGTGCTCTCTGAGCTGGGGCTGGAGCTGTTCTTTCCTGCAGCTGGGCAGCCATGCAGTCTCCTGAGCTTCCCGCACCGGCTTCTCCGTGGGCCTCCCAGGCTCCGGGCCTGGCTGACTGGCACGCATAGGCTGGCAGGCCGGCTGGACGGCACTCGGCTGTGGCACAGCCTGAACACTGCTCTGGGAAGGCGGTGTCCCTCTGAGCCCTGGGGACGCTCCATAGAGAACCAGGTCATCCCGTGCATAAGGAAAGCCCAGCGACTGGGGGGCAAAGTCAAGTGGGCACCGTGGGGCAAGAGGTGGCTCCACCTTGAGGCCTGGTGAGGGTGTCGGGAGGGGGACGGAGGGGTAGGAGTAAGTGTCCAGCCCCGCTGGGGGCACGCAGGGTGTCTGTGCTGTCTGGTGCCTCAGGTAGGGGCTGCTCAGCCCGCCAGCCAGGCACCCAGCTCCCTTGTGGGCCCCCAGAGGCTGCAGCGGGGGCGCCGAGCCGTAACTGCCCTGCTTCTCCGGGTGGGGGCAGGCTGGGGGGTAGGACAGAGCCTGCGGGGGTGGGGGGAGCGCGTAGTGGGAGGGCACCGTGTCCTGGTAGGCCGGCCCCAAGGGCTGGGCCAGCTGGGTCCAAGGACTGGGGGGTCCCTCAGGCAAAGACTGCTTGGGGTCCCCAGAATAAGGGCCTGTGTACTTGGAGGCCAGGAAGCCTGTGCTGTGGATGGTCTGATACTTGTCCAGGAACGCCTGGCATGGGGTGAAGCTCCCCGAGGAGTCTCTGCCAGATCCCCCAACGGACACTCCACGCACGAAGGTGCCATCCAGGGACTGACCCTTTCCAGGAGCCAGGGTCAGAGAACAAGGTGGGTCGGCTGGGGGTAGGAGGGGCCCAGTCATCAGTGTCCAATCAACATCCAGTGGCCTCTTCGCCGCCCCTTCCCCCAGGCAAGCCGGGAGCCCGTAACACAGAGGGCTGCGGTAGACGGGTTTGGGCGCCGCCAGCGGGGGGCAAGGGTAGGAATGAGCCTGGGGACTGAAGGGCAGGAGCTCCCCAGGGCCGGGGTCCTGCCCCTTCTCAGAGCTCCCTGCTGGTGGGCGGTAGAGCAGACAGCTGGCCAACAGGCTGTCTTCCCGAAGTGGGGGTCCCGCCACGCTGGCCGGGTACAAAGGTGGGTACGGGGGCCAGGATGCCAACCGCTCTGACCCTGCTTTGGCAGCGCCCTCCATGGGGCAGAAGTAGGCACCCTTGTAGTGGCAGGGGTCCTGGTTAGCAGCGGAGGGGGCCAAGCTGTGCCGGGGTCCGGAGTCCGTCTCTAGCCGCGGCAGCTTGCCGTACATCAGGGGCCCCAGGGTGCCCTGGGGCCGCTTCTCCGCCATCGCCGTGAGAAGGCTTCAAGCCCTCTGGGGCCCCAGCAACTCGACGGCTGACCTGGCACAGAGAGGGAGACAGACACCAGCCATCAGAAGGACAGGCTCCAGGTAAGCACGGGGGGCGGCTGCCCTCGCTGCTTCCCTCAAGAACTTGTCACTTCAAAGATACTCAATAAACCTGACTGGTGTAGCTCAGTGGATTGAGCGCGGACTGGGAACCATAGGGTCCCAGTTCGATTCCCCGTCAGGGCACATGCCTGGGTTGCGGGCCAGGTCCCCGTGAGGGCCATGTGAGAGGCAACCATACATTGCTGTTTCTCTCCTTCTCTGTCTCCCTCCCTTCCCCTCCCTCTAAAAATAAATAAATAATTAAAAAAAAAAAAAAAAGATACTCAATAAAGATTCTGTGACTCAATGAATGATGCGCGATATGACGCAGAAGCCCCCTCACTTTCTAGTTTAAACTGCAGAACCTTTGTTAACGAATCGACTCCCCCGTCTCCGCCCCAGGAGCGCTTCTGCTCCGCCTTCCTTCCCGCGACTCCCAAGACAAACTCCTTGGGCTTTTGGTCGTGGACAGCACTGTAGGCTGAGGGTCCCTTGGTCGGCTACTCCCCCTCCCCATAGACATATAAGCCCCAGTCAACCCCGAGTAACGGATGGGAAGATACGGTGTGAGCGGCAGGCACTGACCTCCCGTGACCGGCTCTCGGTCCAAGGTCCCAAGGGAAGTGCCAGATGCCCACTGTGGCCAAGATGTGGCACGGGGCACTGTCTACAGGTTCGGGTTTCCCATAACATTCTATTTCTTTTTCTGAAGATTTTATTTTACTACTTTCTTTTATTTTATTATTTTATTTTACTTTTACGTTCTAGAGGAAGGGAGGGAGAAAGAGAGGGAGCAAAACATTGATGTGAGACACGTTCACTGTTTGCCTTTTGCAAGCACCTCAACTGGGGATGGAGCCCACAACCCAGGCAGGTGCCCTGACTGGGAATCGAACCTGTGACCTTTTGGTTTGCAGGACATCGCCCCACCCACAGAGCCACACCAGTTACGTGACCCTCTTTAGATCTGTTTTGGAAGACGGCTATCTATACAAAGCAGCCCTGATTCACCAAAGGAGCCCAGACCAAAGAACGAGGCAGACAAGTCCAGCTTGTCAGTGAACGAATTTAATAGGGAACTTCTGGTCCTGGAAACGGAAACGGTCCTGGGCAGCAGCTAGGCAAGATGGATCCCCGCACCTCCCACCCCTAGACCACGTGCTCGTATCTCCCAAGCAGTGAGACCGCGTGGGTAATCAAAGGGACCAGGTGCCAGGGGGCTCTGGTACCAGAGCAAGTTTAGAAATAGACAACATTGAGGGGGACTCGCCCTGGAGACAGAACGAATGAAAACCATGTGACCAGCCAAGAACTCTGTGCGCATGTTCCAGAGCGGACCTGGGGGGAGGGGAGGGGGTCCAGGGTCCGGGTTCACCGGACGGGAAGATGGCAGATTACCTTTAAGCTGGAGTCACTTATGCTCCACACAAGGTCTGACCTGCCAGGCTTACTTAAAAATGGCAGAGCCAGGCCCGGAGCCCAGGTCCCTAAGCCCAGAGCAAAACAGATACTGGGTTTACTTCCGAAGGGGGGGGTCCCCCAGGAGAGGTGACCCCCCAGGAGAGGTAGCCAGGTTGCACCGCTTTGTACAAGCCCCACTCCCCGCCCCCAACCCCACCCCCAGCCCCACCCCCAACAGGAGAACCGAGGCTGTCCTGCAGATGGCGCTGTGGCACCAGCGGGAAGGTCCCACAACTTAAGGGAGGAGAGCCGGGGTCCACCCCAGCCCTTGAGCTGCAGTTGGCTGTTCCCAGGCACAAGGCGGGAGCACCGAAAACAGCAGGTGGGGACGTGGGAGGATGTGAACGACCTGGCAGGGAGCTCCAGGGCCTGGATGGCGTGAGTTTGCAACTACCCCCGAGTACTGATGTTAAAACTGAGTGCCAGAGAAAGACAAGGCCCAGGAGCAAAGCCGAACAAAGACTGGAAGGAACCCAGGCCCACAGAGGTCAAGTGTGGGTTCCCTCAAGGGGGCAGGCACTCAATGACCTATGAGGGGTCATGAGGTCAGTCTGCTAAAGCCACATGGACCTCCCTCTACCTCCCCCAGCACCCTGTTCCCCGAAACCCTTGGGTGGCTTAGAAAAAACAAATCAGCTCAGTCTTGCTATGATTAGGCCATGAGCCAGGTGTCACAGGTTTCTATTCCCAAGAAGCCTAAACAACCCCCTCTCCCAGCCCTCCCCTCCCTTCTGGCTGGTAGCCAGTGACAGTCACAGGCTCAGTGTGAGAGCAGCAGATTTGGGGAACAGGAAAAGCCAAAGGTAGTATCGGGGGCCAGTGCCCACTCCTCTCCCAAGGAAGCCAGGTGGAACGCTCAGAAAGTTGGCTCACCTCCTAGACAGAAACCACACCTCAGACCAGCCTAGAGAAGGGATGTGTCCGAGAAGACAGGAGGGGGACCAGGACCACAGTGTCGACAGCAGTGCCCTGTGCGAGGGACTGCACCCCAGGAGAATGCAGCTCCGCGAGAAAGGCTTGTATGGCCCTGGCCAGGTAGCTCAGTTGGTTAGAGCATCATCCTGATACGCCATGGTTGTGGGTTTGATTCCCGATCAGGGCACATGCAAGAATCAACCAATAAATGCATAAATAAGCGGAACAAATTGTTGTTTCTCTCTCCCCTCCCCCAAAAGGGCCTAAAGGGGTTGTATGGTTGTGGGGTGCGGAGCCCCACCCTGCCCTCAGAAGCTCTGGAGTAATAAGTGCTGGCTCAGTCTCATTCCCCTCAAATGTTCCCTGGGGCCTCCTTCACCCCCACTCCCCAGTCCCAGGAGTCCTTCTCTCCTGGGCTGAGCCACTGTGCGCCTTTGCCCTGGAGACTTCCTGAGACACGCCCCAGGGACCCAGCCTAGAGAGGCGAGGCCACCCCTGGGACCCCCAGGAGAGCCACCGGAGGACTATGAAGTGTATGGAGTTGACCTTCCTAGCAGTAGGAGACGGAGGCCCGCTCCCTCAAGTGAGGGCCCTCTCCACTCAGAACAGGAGCCTCCTTTCCCGACACACACACACTGAGTCTGCAGACACTTGCTTTGAGAAAGATGGGACTCCAGGGAGCAGGGTCTCATCACTCTTGGGCCACCACAGTGTTTGCCGGCTGAGGTTGGAACCCCGCTCGGAGGGTCAACCTCAGCCAAGGCCCAGGGCAGGGTCCAGAAGAGCCAACCAGCACCGTGCCATCCGGGCCCTGAGCTGGGAGACCAACAGATTCATGGCCCAATTCCCTCTTCCACCTTCAGGAGCAGGGTCGGAGGGGCTCTGCCTCTGGATGGCTGGATGGACGTCGGGAAAGACCAGGAAGAAGAGAGTGATCCTGCCCAGCTGTGGCCAGCGTCTGGCCTCTCGAAAGACTGAAATAGGGCCCCCTCCCCGTGTTCTCACACTTCCCCCAGCTGAGGCGCTGGGACACTGCCATCCCTGGAACCGAACCTGGGCGGCCTAGGCTACAGTGGAGGGACAAGGGTCGCGGGATTGGCCTTCACCTGCTTTCCTCTATTTGCCCTGCCCATAACTCTGGTACCTGGGGCCCTCAGCCGCCTGGCTTTGGGGCTTCCGGGTGTCCCCCATGCCCTGCCCTGTGGCACTGGGGCGCACGTGCACTCCAGCAGGCTGCTGCACAGGCGGCCGCCACGCAGGCAAACGCGTGCCTGCAAGTACGTGCAGGGCCCACGTCTGCACATACTCCGCTCCAGAGCGTTCTCCCCTCGCTCGGGCCCCGGCACACGAGTGCACGCACGCAGGCCCACGCCTCGAGCCCCACCGACAGACCCCCAAAGACTGGCGGGGGATCCGGAGCAGGGGGCGGCCCGGCCTCAAAATCCAGGCAGCCACCGCCTCAGGACGATCCTGCCAGTCTGGGCTGCGGCCAGAGGGTGAGTCAAGCCGTGGCTAGGAAACCGCCGGGCCGTCCCGTCCCAGCCGGGCGCGTTCACGGTTCCGCGGCGCCCCGGCGCCCGCTGCCCGCCGGGCCCAGTACCCCCACCCCCACCCCTCGCACAGCTCCGCCCGGACAGTCCATGAGAGCCAGGGTCCGCGGGAGGCCCGAGGGCTCGGTCCCGCGCTCCTTCTCGCCGGGGCCCTGCCGGAGCTCCGGAGCGCTGCAGGTCCTGGGGGCCTCGAAGTCCGGAGACAACCGGGGCCACGGCGCGGCCCGGGACCCGCAGGCCCCCGGCTCGGGCCCGCAGCCGCCCGGAGCCACGCCACCCCCGGCTCGGGCCCGGCGCGCTCCATGCCCCGGGCCCGCCGGTAGGGGCGCCCTCGGGCCGCGCCTCCCACCCCTGCCCCACGCGCCTCCAGCAAACTCGGCCCAAGTTTGCAGGCCGGCCGGGCGCCCAGCGCCTACCTGCAGGGCGTCCGGCGGCCCGCTGCTGCCGCCCCGAGCCGCGGCCGCATCCTCCAGCGCTGCCGAAGCCGCGGGTCCTCGTCCCGCGGGGCCCCGCACGGGAACTCGCGGCGAGCTCCGAGCCCAGAGCCGCCCTCCGCGCTGCCGTTCGCGCCGCCGCCAGGCGCTGTCTGCGGTCCGGGTCGGGGAGGGCTGGGGGCGGGGCGGGGGCGGGGCGGCCGGCGCGGCGGGGCAGAGCCCGGCAGCCTTGCAGGAGCCGGAGCTCCCCCGGGCCCAGGGTGTGGAGGGCCTGCGTGGGCCAGCCCTCCGAGGACCCGGCTGTGGGCGCGGTGCGCTGCCTGTGCCCAGCGGGCTCCGCGGACCGGGGCCGGGCGCGCCCAACGCGCGCCTGCGTTCGGCCGCTTCGTTAGATTGCCCGGTCCTCGTCACTTTCTGGCTACGTGGCCCCGCGCGTGCTCCTTGACCTCGCTGAGCTTCAGTTTCCATAATTTTAGTAAAACTGAAATGATGTCATAGTGGTTGTGTTGTAAGCCGTAGGAGAGGTTGTTTTAAAATATCTGGCACACAGTAGGTCCTCTGGCTCCCTCGGCCAGTGCGAATGGTTTTAGGGAGCTGGAGGGGGGCTCTTTCGTCTCCGTGCACCAGTGAAGACAAGTTCCAGACAGACGTATGTCAACTCTTCTTAGGGCGCTGCACCTGTGTGATGAAGGGGTGACTCCTATTCCTGCCATGAGCCAGGAAGGAGGGCACGAGGTGGGGGTGCTCAGGGAACTGAACTTTTCTGGCAAATCTCCCTCAATAACACAGGCCTGCGTGGCCGGACAGATGGGGTGGGGTGAGTGTTCCCAGCCAGGACTGGCGTGTTGCCCAGAGAGAGCCTGGAGGGGTGAAGAGGCTGTCCCCAACCCCAGCTCTCTGGGCCACCTGGTTTGGAATGAGAAGCCCCTCGGTGCTGCTGCCTTCTCTGAAGAAACCTGCTCAGTTCCTGGGCTGCCTACGAACTGGGGACAGGTGTGTACAATGGAGGAGGTGGGTACATGCCAAAGGTCAGAGAGCAAGTTCATGGGGCAACACCTCCCAGGCCACCTGCTCAGGTCCCAGAGGTCAGGGCTGCCTGAGTCCCAGGTTCCGAGGGAGCTGTGGGAGCAGCTGGAGCCGAAGAGGATGGGCTAGGCACCACCCGTAGGAATAGGGAGAGGCCGTGAAGGTCAGCTGGGAGGAGAGGAGAGGGTACCACTTAGTTGAGAGCTGGAGGGGCCTTAGGACTCATCTGGAGAGATCTGGGGAGCAGAGACTGAGAGACGGCTGGGCTGTCCCAAGGTCACACCTCAGCATCAGGAAAGTGTGTCTGCGTGCCGACAGCTCTTGGCCACGGCCAAGCCTTAGGCCGCAGGCTGTTTGCTCTGGCCTGCTTGTGCCCCTCACCCACTCGGCCTCCCTTCCCCTCCTCCAGCACACCACTGCTTGTCCCCCTTTTGCCTTGGTATTTGGGGGGTGGGAGGAGGGCAGTCTTCTCAACCCTTAGGTCTAGGACTCTCAGGTTTTGTGCTCAGGGGCCGGTGTTCTCTCCAACTTCTCTGAGCCTGAGTGAGATCCGCCTAGGCCAGGATGACCCTCACTGGACTCGCCCCACGGAGTCCTGTCTTCATTCAGGACGCTCCCCAAGGCAGCCGCTCACTTAATCAGTGTCTCGGCCATTCCCTTTCCACATCACTGGAACGCGTTGGAATATAAAACAAAGGACATAGGGTGGGGGCTTGGCAGCCATTTTGTGACTCTGAGCCCCAGCTTCCTAGTCTGCAAAATGAAAACCGTGAGGCAGACAAAATCAATGTGGATGTTGCTCATAAACTGTATAAAGATCTGTAGAGCGTAAGCTGACTGTCCTGACCTTGCCCTTTACTTCGGCACCCCCCGGGTCGTGTGCAGAGCCTGTGGAGACAGGAAGTCATCAGTACAACGTGGCTGTCCTGGGAGCCACCGCGGGTTTATTAGGCTGTGGGGTAAGAGAGGAGAAATGGCGTCGAGGTTGGAAGGAACAGTCTGTCCTTCTGTGGGCTTCCTGGGCAGAGTTAACACAGAAAAGTAGCTTAGAGGAGCCTGGGAAGGAGGTTTCACACGCGCGCACACACCACACCAGGTGTGCACAGGCTCCGCACACACGCATTCCTCTTCCACCCGCCCCAGGTGCAGATTACTGTTCCCGGCTTCCTGGGAAGGCGAGGCGAAAGGTCAGCTCCCCAAACCTCAGCTTCTTAACAGGGCCACACCTGCCATGTACCAAACTTTCCTTCCCTGGAAGACTCCTTCCCGCCCCAGACCAGGGAGACGAGGCACCTGCAGGCACCCTACAGACGGAGAAACAGGGAGGTATGGCGCCTTTCCCCAAGACACACAGCAATGCTCTCCCCGATCCTTTCAGACCCAGTTATAGACATTGCCTCCCCCATGAAAACCCTGGACTGCTTTCACAGCCTCTCCCCCCTCTCTGCTTCCTCCCAACCGAGGAACATCTCAGCATTGTTGTGGGCGAGGCAGGGAGCTCCCATCTGGAGCACTTGGTCAACATGACGTTGATTCATTTGTACCGCCGTGTGCGGCGGGTGTGTGAAACACGTACACTGAGGTTTGACCTGCTGGTTGTGTGAACTTAGGCAAGCCCCGTGACCTCTCGGTTTAGACTTCTCACGATTAGAACATGTCCCAGAGCTTCTGTGGGTCCAGTGAGTCCACAGCTTCCTTTCTAGTAAGCCCTCAGCCGGCGGTAGCTCGAAGGAGGAGGGGTGAAGCATCTGGCCCACATAACCAAGACACGGGGTCGCTTGGATTCCCCCCAGACCCTTCCGAGAGAAGGCTCGGGTGCAGCTGGCGGTCAGGAACCCTCCCAGAGCCTGAGGCCAGCAGTGTGGGCTCAGAGCACGTGGGTTGGGCAGGACCGGGCGTGGGTCAGGGTCACGGGATCTGATCGGAGTCAGGTGAGCCACTTCCAAAGGTGTGCTGGCAAATCAGAGCTTCCTTCGGGCGGGAAGGCTGGGACACAGCAACCCGTCGCCTTGCGGTGGTGAGCGGAGAGGCTGGTGTAGAGCCGCACCCCACTCCAGAGGAAGTCAGTCTCTCAGAGGGGGGTCCCAAAGGCAGAGAGAGGGAGACGGGTCTCCCTGGGAGATGGTGCCTGCCAACCCACTGGCTACAGGAAGAAAAAACAACAAAAAAAAAGAATCTATGCAATAATTTGGGGACCTAACTACAAGGAAGAGGGGAGCTCTCTAATGAATCAGCAGCCAGTATTTTCTGTCTGTCTTTCCCACCTTTCCTCCCACCAGGTACTGAGGAACCCCAGGCTTTGTGCCGGCAGAGCGTGGGCCCAGCTGCTGTTCCCGGCACAGCAAGAGAGGCGGATGGAAGACAGCCAGGGCACTCCAGCGTGGTCTGTGCCTGTGTGGGGACAGGGCTGCTGCGGAAGCCTGAGGCATAGGGACTGGGCCTCGAGTCAAGGGAGGGTCCCCATTCTGGCTATGCCGAGAGCCCGGCCATTGAGGGGTATGGCTCGGTACCGGAAGCTGTGGGAGACATTCTCTCCCCATCTCCAGAGACATCTTTCCAATGTCCATATGGGACCCCATCACCCCACCCCCAGCTTGGAGCCTCCCAGGGCTCTCAGTGCCCCACTGTGGCTTCTGCTTCTCTCCCTATTGCCACTGCCGTCCCCAGAGCCAGCCAGAGCTGGGTCGCCCCTCCGTGCTTTGCAATGTGCTCGTCCAGCTCTTTCTTTGCTAACTTCCTTGGGCCTTCAAGATTCAGCTTAGGCCCCTCCCTCCGGGAAGTCCTCCAGAGCGCCAGAATGCATTCAGTCACCTCTTCTGGGGCCTCCTAGTGTTGCAAACTCGTCTCCATGCTAAAATTACCTGATTAGGAGCCTGGCTCTCTACTAGACTGTGGAGGGACCTCCTCTGAGGCACGATCTGGGTCTGTCTGAGCCCTGGGACCCCAGTGTCCCGCCCAAGGCTGAGTCAGGCCCTGGTTACAGAGTGCAGGGTTCACGGCACAGGAGGACTCTGTACAACTGAAAGGAAAGAAAGGCAGAAGACCCTCCCCAGACCCCGTGATGAGTACCTGTAAGGAGCCTCTGTCTCCCAAAGCCCCCAACAGCCCCTGCACGTGGGGAAACTGAGGCCTGGACAGGGGCAGCCATGGTCTCCCAAAAGCCTGTCTGGCCTGTACACAAGCTTCCTTCTTGTTCGGACGCTGCCTCTCCCTCCCCATCCTCTCCCTTCCCCAACCCAGGATAGAAAAACACCTGGCTGAGCTCCAGGCATGCCTCACGCTGCCTGCAAAGCCTTCTCGGGGGTCCCCGCCTGGGGCTGGTCCTGTGAGAAGAGGAGGAGCCCCTGTGAAAAGGGGTGAGGCCGATGCCTTTTCCCCTCAGTGTTGCGGCGGGCTGCTCCCTCTCCCCGAGCCTGGACTCACCTCGGCCTCCCTCTCCATCTTTTCCCTTTCCCCATCCAGGGCCAGTCTCTGGGGACCTCCCCCCTCAGCCTCTGTGCCCCGGGCCAGCGGCACAGCTATTCCGAGGGTGGGAGTTTGGGCCTAACAGCCTGTACCCACAATCCTGACTCCTGCCTTGGGCCATCTTGCTTCGGTTGGCCTTTGACCTCCGTTAGGAATTACCTCCCCCCAGCTCCCCAGTTCAAATGTTGGGGGGGGAGCGGCAAATCCAGCTCCTCCTGGCCCTGTCCGGGCCTCTTCCTCTCTTGCGTAGATGGAGTAGACCGTCCATGGAAGCCTTCCTAAGGCCGGTTGGACGGTGGGGTCTGGGCCAGGGGGTCGCTGCTGTCCCCTCGGAAGCAGCCCTCTGTGGTTTCCAACACTTAGAGCCGATCCCCGAGCACAGAGTCAGAGGGCTCAGCTCTGGCTTGGGGCAGGCACTGCAGCTGCTGGTGGGGGGGAGGTGTGCAGCCAGGCCAGCTGGGCAGGGTCCGGGCAGAGAAAAGCCTCATGCTCCCAGAATGGGTGAAGGCACTGCCTGGGACCCTTCTCGTCGTGATCTCAGCTTAGACTCACAGCCCTGCCCAGGAAAGGGGTCTCCAGGATCCTCCCCCACACACCCACACTCAGAGTCCTCAGGCTTCTGGGAGGTGAGTGGTAGCAGAGTGGGGCACTTCGGCCTCGTTAGGGGCTGAGCTGGGGCTCCGGTGCCTCCCTGACCGCCGCCTGTGGCTGGAGGTACAGCCCAGGAGAAGCTGGGCTTCCAGTGCTCAGGGCTTCGGCTTTGGGTCTGAATCCTACTTTGCTTCTCGATGGTTGTGTGGCCCTGGACATGCTGGTCACCTGTCCAAGCCTGGGTTACCTCAGCTATAGAACGGGGTGGCGATCCCTGTCCTGTAAGGCAGTGTACAGTAAAGAAAGTGCTTGGTAAATAGAAAACTGAATATAGAAAAGGAAAGAAAAATAAACAAATAAAAAAAAATTTTTTTAAAAGCTCTGGCCAGGTAGTTCAGTTGGTTAGCGCATCCTCCCAATAAGCCAAGGCTATGAGTTGGAAATCCAGTCAGGGCACATAAAAGAATCAACCAGTGAATGCGTAAATAAGTGGAAAACAAATCTCTCTCAATCAATCAATCAATCAATCAATCAAATGTAGGGGAGAAAATGCAGCCCCTGGCACCGCCTCCTCTCCATACCCGCCCTTTGCTCCCCCAAGCCCCGCTGTGGACGCAGCCTCGGGCTGCCCGCGTTGCAAGGGGCAGGACTGCAAACTTCACGCTGACAGCCCGCACCCCGGCCGCCCAGCACGGCCAGGGGACCAGGAAACGTGCCATCTTCACATTCGAGAATAACCTGCGCCTCGGCCCTGGCCCTCTCCCCGATCTCTGCTGACTTGATGAATTTTTTTTTTACATTTTTTTTTTAGATTTTATTTATTTATTTTTAGACAGAAGGAAAGGGAGGGAGAAAGAGGGAGGGAAACATCTATGTGTGGTTGCCTCTCACCCGCCCCCTACTGGGGACCTGGCCTGCAACCCAGGCATGTGCCATGACTGGGAATCGAACTGGCGACCCTTTGGTTTGCAGCCCATGCTCAATCCACTGAGCTACACCAGCTAGGCCTGATTGGATGATTTTTTTAATTTAACCGTCATACAGCCTTTACTGGGCACTGTTTCCAGTACTTTACAAATATTAATGTGTTTCATTTATTCAATGCATTTAATGGATTAAATGAGAGAATGCTGAGTCGGACCCCAGGAGCGGGGGTGGGCAGGGGCACTGCTGGGTTGGGTATCGGCCCTGCCGCCTGCCCCAAAGCCATCCTGGGGCTGGTGCGGCCATGGGCAGGCCAGAGTTTCTGGAAGAGCAATGACAGTTAATTAAAACTTCGGGGCAGTGACGCCCTCTGGGGACCCCGATTGCCTCAGTCGGTTCCCTTGGGGAGAGTCCCTAATTGGACCCCTGGGCCCTAGTCATGATGCAAGCTCACCAGGCAGAGGGTAACAGGCAAGGAGGGAGGGACAGAGGGGAAAGGAAACAGGTTGGCAGAAAAAATAATGATAACGCTCCTCCTGTGGTAAGAGGAGTGACTTGGGAGGCCCCAGATTGTCACTTAATTGCTATGTAATTTTGGATGCGTTGCTTGGCTTCTCCGAGCCTCCATTTCCTCATTGAAAAGTAGAGATAATAAAAACTCCGGCCCTGGAGGGTTGCTGTGGGAAGCACCCAGGGCACGGCCTGGCTCAGAAGTAGGGG